>KN835257.1:0-67732 GCA_000827255.1 Suillus luteus UH-Slu-Lm8-n1
AAGGAAACCAACACAATCAGAAGCCAGAACTCACAGGTCATTGGCCTCATAAGGTATCTCAAATGTCATGCTCACTTCTCGTTCCATGTGGGCCAATGGTACACTCAACCAGCGGGAGTTGGGGTTGTAGCGGTGATGCGTTGAGGTGGGAAAGGTCAATGGGAGTGATCGAGAGCTTGAGTGCCCCTCTCTGCAAGCAATTTTCCATTCCATTCGATGTTTCCGATGGTGAAAGTACATGATCGGGCATGGAGCAGGATGTATTCCTGCCAATCTCAGGTCACCACTGGCGTATATTTGGTGGTGTTGTCAAGCGTGGGAACGAGCCACCAGAGGTCAACACGGTGGCCACCCCAATGCAGATACATCAAGGCAGCTGATCCTCCGTGAGTGGCCTTGAAGTTTTTTCACAGTCCCCGTCTCAACCTCACAGACTTTCAGCTCCCCACTATTAAAATATCCATCAGGACCACCACCAGTGACAATCCATCGACCATCCCTTGATACCGCCACCGCCCATACGTTTTCGCAACCATCCCACCCTTCCTCAGTCTCCTTGCCCTCCTTCAAATCCCATTGCCGGGCGGTCTTATCATCAGATCCGCTGATCATTCGCTGGCCGTCCGGAAAATAAGACATGGATTGGATCCAATTTCCGTGGCCTTTCAAGTTCATCAATGGTACCAGAATCGATTCCGTAGTGGCTGTCTTTGTCGATGCAGAAGCCATGGCTGTCTCTGTGAGCAAATGAGTGAAGCAGTCAAGTGCAGGCAGGGTATTCTTGGTATGGACCTGTGTGGGCTCTTCTTATGTGCTGTCGGCTTGACGTTGATTTCCAGTTCATCCGCGTTGGAAGTTTAATTGAGAATCAATATTAAAAAGAATTTATCAATGATAGAGAGGGAGAAATTCTTCAAGGTGAGTATAGCTATCATGCAATAGGCGCTTTCTTTATCAATTCGCAGCCTCTCACAGCAAGTTCCTGTGTTTGGGCGTCACTTTACTTCCCACCCCCATTGATAGTCCGGATATGCTGTACATTCAGCCTCTAGCATTCACCTTTCTTCATTGCTCGCTCGTTTTTCAGTTTTACACAATTATTTTCAATGTTTAATGAAAACAGCACGCAGAACACCTTTCCTCATCCCATTCTTGAGGGTTTCTTAAGAATCCAATACGGACGCCCACCAAACCACACAACTTGTCTACATCTACCGTTTTTGCCTTGATTGCACTTTACTTTTTTTCTGATGTTGCAACCCGGAATGACATGCCCATACCCAGAATTCAAAGGTCGAGAGCGATATGAGAATTATTGCGCAATGGCCGTCACCCGAGACCCGCTCTCCAAGACGGCTGCCACTGTGACGCCTGAGGTCTGACTTGGGCATGATACCAATTTGATGGAGTATTTTGACGACAGCGTTGACACTGGTAGAACACTCTGCGTGCATGTCATCAACTACGGTTTCAGCTTGTATGAGTAGGACTGACTCAAGTGCACTCTGACTGTTTAGCGTGATGTTGTTGCAGGCGTCCCATGTCTTTGTATAAGCACACGGATATACTACTTGAGCCGTTGATATCCGACAAGCCCCTCCAGCTCGCTAAGTTCAATGGAGGCAATGATGGTCAGCTGGTGTGTCGAAGCCCATTGCTCGATTCCTCTCGGACTCACATTAAAAGAACCATCCCCATGTGTTTGCCGCCGCAGTTGGCCCTCGGCTAAACATATTCACACCTCCGCTTGTGTGACCACGATGAAGAGGCAATATTGGAAAAGGAAATATCAGAAGGTACACAGTGCAACAAAAGTAGATGGACACAATGAAACGCACCATCATGTTCCTGCCTCAGATCGACTGATTTTGTATTGCTCCAGCGGGGACATGTGGAAGGTTTGGTTTGACTGTGACTCGTCTTGTGTCAAGGGTGTGGGCGCGGCTGTATATACGCTTTGAGTATTGGTCCTAGCCGGTAATCATGCGCACTGGTAGTAGCCAAAGATGAAGGAATGCAAAGTTGGTCGCAATAATTTTGTCTCTGTGTGTCTGAGGAAAATGCATCAGTGTGCAACGAACCTCGGAGCGTATCAAAGTTTGAAGTACGAGTAATGAACACGTTTTCGCGCAGGATTCTTGTCTATGAAAATCGATCAGCTACAACCTCGAAAGATACACTCAAAAACACAACCTACACAGGAAAACCATCTTGAGAGACTTGTCCCTCATCGTCAAATATACATACTGGATGTGTGCTGAGAAATATGCTGAGATACTCACAAAGCAACTGGCGATGTCGCTCGCTGGTATGGCGTTGATGGAGGCATCAGATACGGGCGCTGGGCCATCACTGGGGCAAGATTCGTTTACGCTTTATTCTGGACTGATGCTACCTGTGCAGTGAGAATCTAGTGCTTGCAGGTGGTAAATGAGCAGGGTTGACAATGCTCATATCGGGTGTATGTATAGCTGCAAGAATTGGCCCCTGGGGCAGCGATGTTTGGGAGGACGAGGCGAAAGGGAGGCTGGGAGGGCGATTATTTTGTATGATGCATCAGCGAGGAAGGAGTAGGAGGGGAAATGTGCTGTATTCTGTTATGAGTGTAACGGCTTTAGAATTCAACAGAACAGTAGAACGTCACGATATCGGAGCGTCGTGGTCTCGAACATTATTTCTGTGATGCAAAACATGGTGAGTGTTGAGGTTTCTCATACAAAGGAATGGTCAAGACGTGTCATAAAGCCATAAGTACAATGCAACAAATGAACTGCTCGACGGATGAAATATTCAGGAAGACTGCGCCCTTAGGTGTTCGCCAGCTACTGCAAGGCGAGATGGTCCTGCCTGTGGCTGCGAATGATTAGCCAAAGTTTTCAAGTCAATGTTTTCATGCTGAATCCTTGAGACCAAATCAGTGAATTAATTTTATGAACAAATAGAATTAGTATACCTGGGAGGAGGCACTATGACTGGAACAGGAACGTCTTCCTCTTCGTCGTCCTCAAGTTCGTCATCATAGACCGGCGGCAGCGGAACTTCCTTCTTCTTCTTTTTCTGGAACCAACTGAGACAAAAGAAGAGAACATATGGTCGTTCTCCGTCGTCCACACCCACAACATCGGCCTAGAAATGACAGTCAAAACTCACAAACCCACAGAAATTGCAAAACAAACATATGTGGCTTGTCCGAGAGGAACATTGACAGATTTTGCGCGCGCCCGTCGTGGTTCGTGGGCCTTTTTCATCCCCTTTACTGATGATAGAGCATGATGGAAAAAGGTCCTGCCACCGCGCAAGAGAGGGGATGGATGGCGATTGAGAGGTAAGGGCGATGTGGCAGGAAACTGTAGTCGTCAAATCAAATTCGATAGAAATAAGCAAAAGAGACTCACATCTAAAGAATCACGAGGTTGATTGTTGTGACCAGGCCATAATGCGTTCGTGCGAGGAGAGAAGCGCAGAAGTTTGCTGAAGCAGAAAGAGGATTGTTGCGGGTTTATTGTAGGCGGAGGTTGCGCTGCAGGTGTGATATGTATTGGTCGCTTGCGACACCCAGCAACCAAACGACGTGTTCCATCAGGCTGCAAAGATAGCGATGAATGAATGCAATGAGTAAATGATTAAATATGCACATGTAATGGATCACTGAGGGCCAGGGCTGGCTTTTTGGGCGCGATGATCTATCAGGGAATGTTAGCACACGGAAAGTGGACGTTTGCGGGGATTGCGTACACAGGCCTGAGCTCGAGCAAGGATATCAGGTGGAGTATCGCAGATGCAGATCCTGTGATCTTTGGTTTCTGTCGAGGAGACTTCGGTGTATGTCGTGTAAGCAAATTTGCGCGAATCGGGTGAGAGGACGAGGACTCCGAGGTTCTGAACGTCGAAGGAAGCGAGGAGCTGGCGAGACTCGAAAGCCCAGAGCTTGATGGTGTCGTCATTTGAAGAACTAGCAAGGAGAGTACCATCAAATGACAGTGCTAGACCAATGACAAGTTTGGTATGCCCTTCGAAGGGAGTTCCGATAGTCTTGAGCGTCGAGGCTTCAAACTCATAGATGGTCTTCGCAGGATCGAAGACATCCTCAGTGAAGCTGAATGCAGCCAAGATGCTTTTGTTTTTGTTTGTCCAGAATATCGGCGCAGGTGTGAATTCGAATCCTCCAGGACGATATTCCCCAATTTTCACATCCAATTTCTGTGATTGGACATCCCAGACCACGAGACACGTCCCCGGCCACAACTCGATTGCGAGTTTTTTCGAGTCTGTTGAGAATCGAACTGCGCCCACCCAATCAAGGCATTCGAATGGACCAGCCACCAGTTTGCTAGTCTCCAAGTTCCATATCCGCGCTTTTTTATCCCAGGACCCGCTCGCCATCAGCGTGTTGTCCTCGGATATATCAATGCAGCTGATCCTCTCTGAGCGGCCTTGAAGTTTCTTCACAAGCCCCGTCTTAACCTCACAGATTTTCAGCTCCACACCAGTGCAAAACCAATTTCCGCCACCAGTGACAACCCATCGACTATCCCTTGATACTACCACTGCACATACCTCCTCCTTGCAAACACCCTGTGCTCCCTCAATCTCCTTGCCCGTTTTGAGATCCCATTGCCGAGCGGTCTTATCATTAGACCCGCTGATCATTCGCTGGCCATCCGGAAAATACGACATGGATTCAATATATCCTCCGTGGCCTTTCAAAGTCATCGATGGTGTCAGAATCGTTTTTTTCGCTGCTACTTTCGATGTAGAAGCCATAGCTACGCCTCTCAACAGTGAAGCAGCCAAGTACGGGCAGGGTCTTTGTGGTACGTGTTTGCAGCACCTGCGTGACGTTGATAGTCGTTTTTAAGATCCTCGACGAGTATTTTGCCTAAAGGTGATCGTCAGTTCATCCGTGCAGGAAATTTGAATCAGGATTGATATTACTGAGGCTATCAATGATAGAGGGAGAAGTTTACAACGTGAGTGCAGCTGTTGTGCAAGACGTGCTCTCTCTTATCAACTCACAGCCTCTCACAGCAGGTTCCTGTGCTTGGGCGTCAATCTCGTTTCTATTTCCCCTCGTGTGGATGGTCCGGATATGTTGCACATTCATTCTAAATTTAGCATTCACCTTTTTTCATCGCTCGCCCATGTTCTGTTTTGCCAGTGGCGGCGTGAACATTTGTTATCGACATTGTACAGAGACAACGCAGAGACCTTTCCTCGTTCCATTGTTGGAGGTTCTCAAGTATCCGAGGCTGACACCTACCAACCCATACAACCTGTCGGCATCGACCATTTTGCCTTGGGTTTCTCATCTTTTTCAGATACTGCAGCCCTCAAACGACGTGTCCATGCCCAGAATTCTAAAGGCCGAGCACAGTATGAGTACTATTGTGCAATGGCCGTCGCTCGAGACTTGTTCTCCAAGTCCGCTGCCGCGAAGCCTGAGGTCTGAGATCTGGTGTTCGACTGGGGCATAACGCCAAGCTGATGGAGGGTCGTCTAAGCAGATAGTATTTCGACAAAAGCGTTAGTACTTGCATACAGCACCCTGTGTGCAGGACGTCAACTTCGGTTGGACTTCAAATTTTCTACAACCCTCAAGTGCTCACCTGTTAGTCAGTCACTGGACATAGTCGCAACTCCCACTCCACGAGTGTTCGAGATCTATTATATCGAACCTAGATGCTCTGTTGATGCCCTAGATTCTCTCTCACATTGTGTCATCAGAGCTTCGTGCTTGGTTTAAACTATGGCCTCATAAGTTGAGACTTGAGGATATCGTTGAAATGGTCAAACTGTCTACTGAAGGGACTGGTTTGAGTCTTGTGAGCAGGGTCAGTACCTTGAGGGATCGTATAATGAGATTGATATAAGCGTTCTGAGAACATGTCGAGCTCATTGGACTTACTATTTCGGAGGTGGTCGCAAAAGAAATGTGAAGCGTGAATCTAAACGCCCTTTGCGAGATAGCTCCCAATTTCATGCGGATGCGGATCATGGTGATGTGCAGTGCGAGGGTGCCTGTGATCATTGGTCAGTTTGAGGAGAACACATTCTAGGAGATGCACTATTGTGAGCTCAAGATGTGATTCAATACCACGATGGTCTTCAGCCTCTTCACGTTAAAAGTTTCGCTGAATCACCTCAGAACGTGAGGTGCTATGGGAGAAAAGGTTATTGCAATGGCCCACCTAAGAATGAGACAGTTGACTTGCTCAAGTGCATGTAAAAGTCGCATGCTCAAGCGTCAAATCATGCTGAGGTTGTGATTTGATAGTCCCATCGAGTTTGAGTCACGAAGATGCTATGAAACGAGTCAAGCAAGTGAAAGTAGAAAAAGATGAGTTAATTCGGATGACGCCCTAGTATGTGCGATAGAACAATTGTGAGACATCCGAGTGAAGCTCCAGACCGAAGGAAACAAATGTTCTACCTGTGTCACTGCAATCGATGATGATGTAGATTCAGTCTGGTCAAGATCAACATTCTGCGGGGGAGAACGTCAACGAGGATCACATGAAGAAAAGAAGAATTTCATGTCAAGTGGATTTTGGCAAATGCGGCAATATCGCAGATAGTGTCGAATCGATACACGAGTGAAATAATCAGTTACGGAGGATATATCATAGTAAAAAAACATGGTGAAGTTTAGCTGCGACCGTTGACCCCATTACGGCTGCTATTCGTCGTGCCATTTTGGCGGGGTATGTCAACACGCTCCAAGCGCCATCGAGGAGGCATCCTCGGTCTTCCATGAGACCAACAGGAACAATAGCACAGGAATGCATTGCACCAATGCACATCTGGGAGCGAATCGATGTCAGATGTGTCGTTTTCCTGCGGCACGGTAGCCTGTTGGTTAGTCGGATGTCGCGTATCATTTACTTTCTTGTATTCCGGTAGTTTGACAGCAGCGAGTCGCTGTAGGGCACAAATTAGAAAAAGGGACTGAAAAGTAAGAAAATTACATTACAGTGACTTTTCGGCCAGGTGCAACTTCAACGACTGGTGGTGCGAGGCTGTGTCTAGGCGCGAAGAAAGAAAGATGTTGCCGTAGGGATTGCACGACTCTGTTCGAGCGGGTAGGCGAAGAACCTATCTCAAACTGGATACACATTCAGTCTTGCAATGTGAGTTTACTATAGAAATTGAATACTGACGTGATTGAATTGAGTTGTGGCCTGACCTGAGAGAGAGGGTGGCAGGGGCAATGTAGCAGGGACCTGTGGTGTCATAATGGAATCAATTGTCGAGGAACCAAGATACAAGAGTCGCGACTTACATCTAAGGGAACACGTGTTTGATCAGTCCGACCTGGCCGTAATGCATTTGTGCGAGGAGAGAAGCGAAAAATTGTGCTGAGGCGGAAAGAGGGCTCCTGCGGGGTTGTTGTAGGCAGAGGGTGCACGGCAGGTGGGACATATATTGGTCGTTTGCGACACCTGGCAACCAAACGACGAGTTCCATCAGGCTGAAATGATAACGATGAATGAATGTAATGAGCAAATGATCAAATACACACATTTAGTGGATCACTGAGGGCCAGGGCTGGCTTTTTGCGCACAATGGTCTGTAAGGGAATGTTGGCACACGGAAATTGGATATTTAAGGGAGTTGCGTACACGGGCCTGAGCAAGAGCAAGGATGTCAGGTGGAGTATCGCAGATGTAGATCCTGTGATCTTTGGTTTCTATCGAGGAGGCACTGGTGTATGTCGTGTAAGCTAGTTTGCGCGAATCGGGAGAGAGGATAAGGTTTAAGGGATTCTGAACATGGTAGGAAGCGAGAAGTTGGCGGGACTCAAAAGCCCAGAGCTTGATGGTGTTGTCAAGGGAAGCACTAGCAAGGAGAGCACCATCAAATGAGAGTGCAAGACCAGTGACAAGTTCGGTGTGCCCTTCAAAGGGAGTTCCGACAGTTTCGAGCGTCGATGTGTCAAACTCGTAGATCGTCTTGGTAGCGTCATCCTCGGTGAAGGTGAATGCGGCCAAGATGTTTTTGTTTGTCGAGAATATCGGCGCAGTTCGGTAACCTCCAGATCGATCATTCCCGACCTTCTTAACCAATTTCTGTGATTGGACATCCCAGACCTCGAGACACGTTCCCGTCCATGACTTGACTGCAAGCTTTTTCGAGTCTGTTGAGAATCGAACTGCGCCCACGTCATTAATGCTCTCGAACGGACCAGCCACGAGTTTGCCAGTCTCCAAGTTCCATATCCGCGCTGTTCTGTCATCTGACCCGCTCGCCAGCTGCATGTTGTCCGCGGAGATATCAATGCAGTTGATCACATCTGAGTGGCCTTGAAGTTTTTTCGTAGTCCCCATCTCAACCTCACAGACTTTCAGCTCCGCAGAGTCCAGAACGTCCCAATTTCCACCACCAGTCACAATCCATCGACTATCACTTGATACCGCCACTGCCCGTACCCTCTCCTCGCATACATCCCGCACTTCTTCAATCTCCTTGCCCTCCTTCAAATCCCATTGCCGAGTGGTCTTATCATCAGACCCGCTGATCATTCGCTGGCCGTCGGGAAAATACGATATGGATCCAATAAAATGTCTGAGGCCTTCCAAAGTCATCGATGGTGCCAGAATCGATTTTGTCTTTGCTACCTTCGTCGATGCAGAAGCCATGTCTGTCTCCCCGAGCAAATGAGTGAAACGGTCAAGTGCAGGCAGGGTATCCTTGGTATGGACCTGTTTAAGCTCTCCTTATGTGCTGTTGGCTTGACGTTGATTGTCAGTTCATCCGCGCTGGAAGAATCAATATGATAAAGAACCTATCAATGATGGAGAGGAAGAAATTCTTCGAGGTGAGTATAGCTGTCATGCAATAGGTGCTTTCTTATCAATTCACTCACTCTCACAGCAAGTTCCTGTGTTCGGGCGTCACTTTACTTCCCACCCGCATGGATGGTCCGGTTGTGTCGTACATTCAGCCTCTAGCATTCACCTTTCTTCGTTGCTCGCTCGTTTTTCAGTTTTACACAATTGTTATCGATGTTTATGTAATGAAGACAACACGGAGAGTACCTTTCCTCGTCCCATTCTTGAGACATTCTGAAGTTCCGACCGTTTTCGCCTTGATTGCACTCTACTCTTTTTTGATGCTGCCACCCGGAACGACAGGCCCAGGTGACCCAGAACTCAACAGGTCGAGAGCAATAATAGGATTATCGTGCTATGGCTGTCACTCAAGACCCGCTCTCCAAGACGGCCGCTACTGTGACGCCTAAGGCCCGGGGTTTGACTTGAGCGCGATATAAATTTGATGGAGGTACCATATTTTGACAACAGCGTTGGCACTGGTGGGACTGACTCAAGCGGGTTTTAACTGCCAAGCGTGATATTGTTCCAGGCGTCCCATATTTTGTAAGGCACACGGATATACTTGTTGAGCCGTCGATATCGGACAAACCCCTCCAGCCCGCTAGGTTCAATGAAGGCAATGACTGGGAAGAATGAAGCGAGAGGGTCAGTTCATGTGTCGAAGTCCATTGCTCAATTCCTCTCGGACTCACATGAAAGATACCATCCCATGTATTTGCCACCGCAATTGGCCCTCAACTAGACATATGCGCACCTCCATCCTTCTCCGTTTTGAAAACCTCTTGTGTAGTTTGAGTGCGCTCCTGTACATTCTCTCAAAGAGAGACGACATGCATCAAGGTATATCTTGTCCAAACTAATGTGCGACAATGAAATTTAGGTTCGGGTCGAGCGTTGGGTGTGCTCGCTCTTGCTTCAGAGGAACAGAAAATGCACAAGGGGAAGGCAGCGCACAGTCATGTCAGATCAGGTGGGGCGCTTTGGAGTTGATCGAGAGCACACCCACTTGGCGTCCGGATCGAGAGAACCATGTGACATCCAGCTGCAGCAGATCGTGGTCCTTGTTTGACCACGCTGAGAAGGCAGTATTAGAAAAGAAAATATCAGAAGGTATACAGTGCAGCAAAAGTAGATGGTCATATTAAAACGCATTATCATGTTCCTGCCTCAGATCGACTGATTTTGTATTGCTCCGACGGGGACATATGGAAGCTCAGGTTTGACTGTGACTCGTCTCGTGTCAAGACAAGGGTGCGAGATGGCGCAGCTGTAAGATACACTTTGAGCATTGATCCTGGTCGAGATGAAGGAATTCAAAGGTGGGACGCAATAATACAACAGCAAGGAAAATGCATCAGAGTGTGCGACAAACCTCGGAGCATATCAAAGCTTGAAGTACAAGTGATGAACACGTTTTCGCGCAGGATTCTTGTCTATGAAAATTCATCAGCTACAACCTTGAAAGATACACTCAAAAACAGCACCTACGCAGGGAAACCATCTTGAGACTTGTCGAAATATAAATGGTAAATATATGCTGAGAGTGTATCAAGCAAATACGCTGAGGAGATACTCACAAATAAACTGGTGAGGAGTGTGTCACTCGCTGATGTGGCATTGTTGGAGGCATCAGAGCCAGGCGCCGGGCCATCACTAGGGCAGGATTCGTTTGAGATCGACGCCTTATTCTGGACTGATACCACGTGTGCAGTGAGAATCCAGTGCTTGCAGATGGTAAATGAGCAGGGTTGAAAATGCTCATATCGGGTGTATGTATTGTTTGACTTTCACTTCTGGATATTCCGTCTGTGTTCTCACTGTCATCAATTTGGGAACAGGAAGCCGGAGATGACTTACAACTTGTACAAGAGCGTACTCTGTCAAATTCCAGGTGCGTCAGTACTACGAATGTGATGGAGAAGTGATTGACGAAAAGGGAAATCAGACGGCTGAGTGTACATGATCGATGTATGGGTTGATGGGGGACGTGGAAGACGTCAGGTATTACAAGGCGGAGCAGGTGAGTGCGGAGGGTATATATCGATCATTCACTGGTCGAGAGTTGGGAGTTATACCTTGGTGGATGTGCCGATGATAACGAGGAGCATTCTGATGGCGGCTTCTACAATGATTAAAGGATTGGAGCGAGAGCCTCATGTGCACGTCTAATGAGTCGCATCAATATTGATACTGCAAAGCAGCATGCACAAATCATACCTGAAAATATAAAAGATCACTAGAAAGGTTTGAAAATCACTATAACCACTGCCACATCTGTCTCGTCGTAAGTGTCACCCGATAAAACTAACACACATAGACCCGACTCATCAGAATGATCCACGTCGCTTGAACATGTTCCCAGCACTGTCAGAAAACTCTGAGGAGAAACTTGTACTGCGTGCGCAAAATATAGTCGTGATGGTGGAGTAATAATCCCCAGAGAAGGTGAAGGAGTCATTTTTGCCTAGGGAGGTGAATTCGGGGAGGATGTATTTGGATGCGAGGGAGATAGTCTTTGAGGAGCAGCGAGGGATTGAAGGCGTAGCACAGAAAAATGATTGAATCACTGGGTAGACTTAATCTAGCGTATCTTCATACAGGATGGTAAAGAACACATAGCTGAGGGTATGAAGTTGAATGTATCTTGTACCCACGTCCATAAAACACTGAATTATACTAAAGCACACGAAAAGTTCAGCCAGACAATGCTAGAAGCAGAAACATGACCGGTCGCCCCCGTGCTCTCCGCTGGTAGGCTGTACTGCAGTAGCTTGTTGTTGCGAATTAGGGTTCGGTGAGGGAGGGTCGAGATATTCATCGGGTACTATATCCTCATCTTTTTTGGGAGCACCCGCGGCAGCGTTTCGCTGTAAATCCATGTATTAGACTTTGAATAAAACGAGAAAATGAACAGAACGTGCCTCTTTAGCCTGTGCGAGAGGAACATCAACAATGCGGGGCTGCGCGTGACCTCTACGAAGGGGCCACCAGGATGATAGGTGGGGTATGCGGGAAGGGAATGTGGTGGGTGGGGTGGTAGACGATCCAGACTGAAGGACATTAGTTGAAAATGTGATAACAGTTTAACGAAAACTTACGTTCTCGTCAGAATTCATATGCGAACGTCCCTGGGTTGAGGTGTGCCCCGAGAGAGGGCGGGGTAGGGGTGACGTAGCCGAGAACTGCGATACAGGTATCGAATCAAATGCAGAATAAACAAGAGGAGACATACATCTAAGGGATCACGATCATGGTGTACTGGGTTCGTGTGAGGAGAGAAGCGAAGACGTTTGCTGAGGCGAAGGAACATGGGTTGTCGCGGATCTGTTGTAGGCGGAGGTCTCTGCACCATAGGTATGGCATGTATTGGCGGTCTGCGGCGCCCAGCAGTAGGACGATGAGTTGCATCAGACTGCAATGATGATGGTGGATGAATACATGATGAGTAGAAGATGAAACACGCACATTTAGTAGATCACTGAGAGCTCGGCTTTTGCGTGCAATGGTCTGTAAGGGATTGTTAGCACATGGAAAGTGGATGTTTGCAGAATTGCGCACTTGGGCCTCTGCAAGGACGTCGGGTGGAGTATCGCAGGTTGTCACATGTGCATCTAAGACGACTTCGGTGTATGTCACATAAGCTAGGTTGCGCGAATCAGGTGAGAGGATTAGGACTCCAGGATTGTGAACGTCGAAGGAAGCGAGGAGTTGGCGGGATTCGAAAGCCCAGAGCTTGATGTTGTTGTCTTGGTTTGAAGCACTAGCAAGGAGAGCACCATCGGATGAGAGTGCTAGTCCAGTGACATACTTGGTGTGCCCTTCGAATGGAGTTCCGACAGTTTCGAGCGTCGATGCGTCAAACTCGTAGATTGTCTTGGCAGCGTCATCCTTGGTGACACCTGGGATGAAGCTGAATGCGGCCAAGATGTTTTTGTTGTTGTTTGTCCAGAATAACGGCGCAAGATAGGATATTCCAAACCCAGATTTGTCCCCAATCCTAGCATCCAATTTCTGTGATTGGATATCCCAGACCTCTAAACACGTCCCCGCCCACAACTCGACTGCCAGCTTTTTCGAGTCCGTTGAGAATCGAACTACGCTCACCCAATCAACGCTTTCGAATGGACCAGCCACGAGTTTGCCAGTCTTCAAGTTCCATATCCGCTCTGTTCTATCCCATGACCCGCTCGCCAGCAGCGTGTTGTCATCAGATATATCAATGCAGGTGATTCTTTCTGAGTGGCCTTGAAGTTTTTTCATAGTCCCCGTCTTAACCTCAAAGACATTCAGCTCCGCACGATCGTCATCTCCACCAGCAGTCACAACCCATCGACTATCCCTTGATACCGCCACGGCCAATACCCACTGCTCCTCATAAACATCATGCAATTCCTCAATCTCCTTGCCCTCCTTCAAATCCCATTGCCGAGCTGTCGTATCGTGGGATCCGCTGATCATTCGCTGGCCATCCGAAAAATAGGATACATATCGGATCCAATCTCTGTGGCCTTTCAAAGTCATCGATGGTGCCAGACTCGATTTCGCAGTGGCTACCTTTGTCGTTATGGAAGTCATGGCTCCTTCTCCGCCAGCACAACAGTGGATTAGTCAAGTCCGGGCAGGGTATTCTTGGTATATGTTTGCAGGACCTGTGTGAGCTCTTCTCGTGCTATAGACCTGACGTCGATACCCGTTTCCGGGATCCTTGATGAGTATTTCACCTAGAGCTGATCGTCAGTTCATCCCGCTGGAAATTCAGATGAGAATGATATTACCGAGGTTCGAGACGCTGTCAATGATAGCGAGGGAGAGAATCTACAGCGTGAGTGCAGCTGTCGTACATAATGTGCTCTCTCTTATCGACTCACAGCCTCTCACAGCAAATTCCTGTGTTCGGGCGTCAATCTTGTTTTTATTTCCCACTCGCCAGTGCATGGTCCGGATACATTGAATATTCAACTTTTAGCATTCACCTTTTCATTGCTAGCTCGTTTTTCAGCTTCGCCAGCGGAGGCGTGAACAATTGTTATTAACATTGTACAGAGACACACAGAGACCACCTTTCCTCGTTCTATTCTAGAGACATTCTCAAGTATTCGAGGCTGACACCCACCAATCCACACAACCTGTCAGCATCGACCATTTTTGCCTCGATCACACTCTGATTTCTTTCTGACGCTGCAACCTAAAAATGACGTGCCCATACCCCATGATTCAAAACGCTGAGAGCAATATGAGAATTACTGTACAATGGCCGTCATTCGAGACCTGCTCTCCGAGTCCGCTGCCGTGAAGCCTGAGGTCTGAGATCTGATGTACGACTGGGTCATAACACCAAGCTGATGGAAGGCCATTCAGGCAGAGTATGTTGACAATTGCGTTGGCACTGATAGAACACTCTGCATGCATGACACGACTGGGTAGAAAGAGAGGGTAGCAAGGCTAAGGGTTTCAAAATGGCCTTTCGGGTGATAGGTGTGGGGCGTTCACGATGGCCTGTTCAAGAACGAAAGCCTATGAGCACGCTGCGTTTCGGTGTCTGAGCACAAAAATAATGAGAAAGTGACCGTGAAAAGAGAGAACGAGAAATGTACAGATGCATTGGCTGGTAATTCTTCAGTTCAGAAATGTGTGTCAATGAGTCATCAGGCCAAAGTGAAGAGAAGGAATAACGAAACGTGCATGAATGGCGGGGTAGGATGTTAATTTCCTGGGCGACTGCTGGTAAACATTTGCAAATGGTATCCATGTCAGCTTGTGTGCATGGGCTAATCATATAGGGACAGAGTCACTTTCGATCCCAACAAAAAGGGCAAAGGGTGGAAGTACGTGGCTCCGAGTTCGATGGCGGCGGAAAGGAGTAGGTGCGAGATAATGACAGAGGGACCGAGAAGTACTCACGATAGATACACGCCTATACGCATCACAACTATCAATTCCAGTCGCAAGATGATAGCGCTTAGGGAATTTGGTGATGAGGGTAATGATGATTTCCGAAGCTTCGGAGGACGGAGATAAATTCGAAGATGTGAGGGATGAGCGTTTGAACAGAGTTCAAGCGACTGATACAGAGCTTAGCAGCGTCCCGACATGGACACACCACAATTATAGTCTATCATCATTTGAATTTTGCAAGATCATAGCAATCGGGGAAAAGTAAACTCACAATTTGTGCGACCATCCATATATAACCCAGCATCAGTCACGGCCTCGTACAATGAATTTTCCTATGCTTCAAATCGATGGTGCTGAAGTCTTGTCTCCGTTAGATTGACCATGGATGAATTGAACAGTGAAACCTTTGGATTTTGAAGCCCGAGGTGCCGACTCGGAGTCGCTGTAGGTCGCTGTGCAGGTCATGTCGGATATCGGATATCATGAGACCATGAGCAAGTCTTTTACCTAACCCTGCTCTACAAAACACTGAACATGCAGGTACACAACTCACAAGCCAAACTCTTCGCCATCTTAGAGGTAGCTGGTGGAGTATCGTGAGTGCCAGTTACGAGCCGTCTGCATAACCATTCATTAATTTCATTCAGCTCATACCATCGCAATTGATTGTATGTATAACTAGATTACACTGGCAGGGAGTGTTATTGACGATAGCCAGATTCCAAACCTTGAAACCCCCTACTCCAAGTTCCCCAATAACTATCAGTCTATCACCATACACGAAGACCAAAGCATCCTTGCCATTATCACCGAACGCCAGAAGTAGTGGCACGCAGTTATGGACGAGATCACAGCCCTGGAGGGCTTGACCAATAGCCCAAACCATCTTCATCGTCGGCTCATCGACAAGAAGGACAAGATCACGCAGGCGCTGAATCTGCACAAAGGACTATTATCGGCTCTCTGGCGCTTGCCAACCGAGGTCCTGTCCCAAATCTTCTGCCACTGCCTTCCAGAATTCGACGACTTGTCTCCCCCATCACAACTGAAAGCTCCCATGTTTTTGACACAAATATGCCAGTCATGGAGAGAAGTTGCTGTGGACATGCCTAACTTATGGTGCAGGATGTATGTGCGAGCTGCTCCTGGAGATTGGAAGCGGCAAGCATTTTGCTATGACTCATGGCTCAAGCGTTCCCGAGGGCATCCACTCTCGTTGGCACTCCGGTGCCCCTACTCCTTGGCTAAGTTAGGTAGCCTTCTTCAGCCATACGTCACTCAAATTCTATCTCTTTCTGTCGAGTTTGTCTATTTAGACCACATCACACCTGAGCTTATATCAAGAGATTTCTCAGCACTTGAGAAATTGATTATATCAATGCGCGGTGCTTCTGATGCTACGTCGCATGATCCTATGACGGCTATCATGTCCTCTACTCCGCAACTGCCGCCCACCCTGCGCCATCTCATTGTAACAGGGTGGTTATTCGACTGGGAGGATCTACATGCTTTCGGTTCTGCATGGCCCCACCTGACAAATGTTACGATCAACATATATCGCCCAACCGCAGTTCGCTACTTGCTTCATGAAGCTCCCCTTCTGACATTTGGACCAAGAGCGTCGCGAGCATTAGAGTCATTCACGCATGACACACTTCAATTCTTTCACATTCATTGTAGCAACGACCCCACAACCCACCTATCTGAGCTGTTTGATGCTCTCTCGCTCCCCAACTTACGCGTACTTGAAATTCGCGGTGTACAGATGTGGCCTCACGAGGAGTTTAAGGCATTGGTGGCACGATCAAAGTGTCCCCTGGAGAGCCTGAGTGTTTGTGATGGAGTAGAGAGGACAGATGAGCAGCGAGCGGAGTATGTTTCCCTTCTTCCTTCTCTTCGTCCTCTGGTGCCATGACCATGATAGACATCTTTATGCTTTTACAGTTGTCAGATATTTTTGCTACCAGCTTCATTGTCTTTGCAGGTAGCATCGTCTTCTCTTCGCAGCTCTACCGTAGGGATTTTATTTATCTTTGACACAATCCAGCAGCTGACAAGTGCTCCAGAATCTGGCACTGACATATGACTTACGACATACGACATGGGCTCGAGGAAGAATCACCTCTAGTGTGAATTTGTTTGGTCTGATGGACACAACACATGGCCTTGTTCCATGACTCTTTTTCTTTCGAGCGATGCATGAAGCAATCCTTTTGCCAATAGCAGGTCCGAATCAGTGGCAGGGTACAACCTATCAATTGATCTTCTCGTTTGATGCTCTTGTCGGATCATACTCATCCAGCATGTAACCAGGTCATAGCCCAGCGCTCAGCGCTCAGCCAAAATATCTCCGTGGTCCGGTTCTCAGCTTGATCTTTCCAAAATGCAGTGTGCATGCTTCGAAATTTTGAAATCGCACTGCCGCAGGTTTCACATCAAAAAAATCCATTCTGATGGAACCCTAGAGCCCTAGGTCGGTTTGCCCCTTGACTGTACGTGGTCGTCTTTTCTTGCTTCGAACAACTGTCTAAGGCAGGAAATGAAATTTGATATCCCTATCAGGCCATAGCCCACAAGCGCTAGATCACGATATATGTAACACGGACGAACACTACCATATGTCCGCAAGTCCGCCACTCGCTGACATCTATCCTCGAACAGTATGACCCTACTTTTCAATGATCCCAGCTGGTGGCCGCTCATTGGTTCATATCGTATTGGCAGCTATGTTGTAGGTTTGTGGAGAAACGGTTGAGTCCAATATGCGTTGATCTAACCTTGGCTGTGGTTTCGCAGTTGCCGCCTCAACTGGAGTGCTGTATGACTGGGGTGAGCATTGTAGCATTAAAGAGGCATTAACATCCTTATAGTGTTTCCAGCTCTGACGTTCACACAAGAGGTAGGTCGAATTGCCGTAGCAACTATCTCGCTAAGGATGATTCCATAGGTCGAACTGGTCTGGGTGAGCAAAGTCCCACACTGGAAGTGAAGATGTAATCAGCTTATGCAGAGACAACGCTGGACCTCCATGACTGCTATGTATCTCGGCGTATGTAGCGCTGGCACGCATCAGAAGTGTGGTTTGCAAGTGTTACTGACTTGAACATATCTTAGGCACGCTATCTCGGAATATCATATTCTGTGTATGTTCGGAATGCTAAGGAGCTGATACTGTGCTGACCGGTTATCATTCACACACAGGATCAACACACTATGTATGTTTCCTCATATCCACCGTTTTTGCTTCCTTTGACCAGCAACATACAGTATACCTCCCGGCGATTTCGGTGACAGATGTAGTGAGCACCACTTCTGCACAGGTGCCTGCTATTTCCGTCCAACTAACTGCACTTCAATGCAGGGGTGAGTGAGATCCTCGATTTTAGGTTCAATACAGTGACCACCACAGTTGTGAGTCTGTCGAAGTGTGTGATCCGACGCTACTGACTCACATTGCCGAATTTGTCAGGCCATATCATGTACGTCGCACTAGCTTGGATGGGTGTGGTTGTAGGCGCAGTACTGGGCGGTGAGTTTCACAGATTCAGTGGTGTTCGATCTGATCGGAACACCACACACTAGCCATCATAATCATTCGGTTACATGCCATGTATTGGCAGTCCACAAAGGTGCTGACATTTCTCATTGCCATCTTTCTCGCTATCAACGTCCCCAATGGGTGGATTACCGCAAGAATCACGATGCATAGTCCAGGGGGTAAGATCAAATCATGAATGAATCACTCAAATGCACCAGGCTCATGATGAGTGCTAGAGGAACTCATTCTCTCCGGAACCCACCATTGCAATATTGTCTTTGACAGCTATGACCGACTTCTGGTTGCTGTGACTTGGGTGCTCACCACTGTATGGGAGACCATCGCACTGTGTTTCGCAGTCTGGATTGCCATGAAACACTTCCGCGAACTGCAACAATCAACAGGATGGGTTATAGGAGACTGTTTCACTGTTTTAATCAAAACTCACGTGCTGTACTTTGCAAGGTGAGTTTGCATCGTGAATGTGATACGTTTTTGCGCTGAATTTTCATGAATCGCGCATCTAGCTTTGTCGCTACTTCTTCTTTCCACCTCAGTTATCTGTCCCCAACCATCTCAACGGTATGTCGATTTGTCACTGACCTCTGCATTCAAGCGCAATTCATCATTTATGCAGTCCATAGGATCTCAGATCTATCCTTGTCAAATATTCTCGCTTGTCCACATGTTTGTGCTGGGGCCACGCTTGATCCTTGGTGTTCGCGAGCATTATGCTAAGCTCGTGGAAGACTCCGACATGGGAACTACTATGACTTCGCCTGCTTTCCAGGAGCTTGCGCAGGTATCAACCTGTAGTGTGTAGCGTGAGATATGGTTGATATGATTGACACTTGTCGGTCAGTCTACAGGGAGCGGGAATTTGTGCCTTTGTCCAGAGTTAAATCTCAGTTATATACAATTTAGTATTCGCTGTTCGAAGTGATTTTGAGATATAAAAAAAACATCAGTCTTTACAAGTACTGGCTAATCACCTACTCACACTTTGCAGTGCGCCAACACTCATAAAACGTCTACTAGCAACTTGAGCTCGAACGCAGATGTTTTGTACAATTCTATGCAACGAGCACTCCACAATTTCAATAGCGTTATTAAGAGTGGCCTGACTCGTGGAGTAATTATTCTATAAGCAATGCAGAGCGGTACCGCGCAAGCCACCATTATAAGCAAAGACAACAAATACTCGAAAAGAAGGATCACACATTCGATGATTTTGCACAAGTGACTCATCGCGTCTCTGGCACTTTCCAACTGATGCAACAGGACAGTGACCAGGAAACACAAATTTGCAGTGGTATCTTCGAGGTCCAACATCGATTTGGACGACTAGCGATGATCCACGCACACCTCAATGCAATCACGGTGTTTGGGAAAGAACCGCGAGGAAAATCGAATCGATGTGTTGTAATCTGCGAGTTGGCCATTGATACGGAGGTGTTCAGATAGCGGGAGCTAGAGTCTTGTGAGCAGGGTTAGTACCTTGATGGTCAAGTCACGTCGACGCTTGAAGGAGTGTACGAGGGATTATAAGATGTTGTATGATGAGATTGAGAGAAGTGTTCTGAGAATGTTCGAACTCAATGGGCTTACGTTTTTGGAGATGACCACAAAAGAAATCTGAAGCGTGAATTTGAACGCCCTTCGCGAAATAGGCTCGCAAATTAATGTGGATCGTGGTGATGTGCAGTGCGAGGGTGCCTTCTTTTCACTAGTCAGTTCAAGAAGAACACGTTCTAGCAGATGCACCAGGGGTGTGAGCTCAAATGTGATTCAGCACCACAATGGTCTTTGACCTCTTCATGTTGAAAGCTTCGCTGAATCGACTCCACACGTGAGTTGCCATGGGAGAAAAAGTTATCGCAATGGCCCACCTATGAATGAGACAGTTCTCTTGCTCGAATGCATGCATAAAGTCGCATGCTCAAGAGTTAAATGGCACCGAGGTTGTGATTCGAAATCGTCCCATCGAGTTTGAGTCACAAAGATTCTATGAAACGAATCAAGCAAGTGTAGTATATGCGAGAGAGCAACTGTGAGACATCCGAATGAAGCTCCAGACTGATGGAAAAAAATGTTCTACCTGTCTCACTGCAGTCCATGATGATGTAGATTCAGTCTGGTTAAGATCAACATTCTGTGGGGGATAACGTCAACGAGGATTATATAAGAATGAGAGGAAGTTCATGTCTGGTGGAATTTGGCAAGTGCGGCAATATGGCAGACGGTGTCGAATTGATACACGAGTGAAACAATCAGTTACGGAGGATATATCAAAGTAAAAAAACATGGTGAAATTTAGCTGCGACTGTTGACCCCATTACGGCTGCTATTCGTCGTGCCATTTTGGCGGGGTATGTCAACACGCTCCAAGCGCCATCGAGGAGGCATCCTCGGTCTTCCATGAGACCAACAGGAACAATAGCACAGGAATGCATTGCACCAATGCACATCTGGGAGAGAATCGACGTCAGATATGTCATTTTCCTGCGGCACGGTAGCTTGTTGGCTAGGCGGATGTCGGGTGTCATCTAATTTCCTGTATTCCGGTACTCTGGCAGCAGCGAGTCGCTGTAGGGCACAAATTAGAAAAAGGCACTAAGAAGTAAGAAAGTAACATTACAGTGAATTTTCGGCCGGCTGCGACTTCAACGACTGGTGGTGTGAGACTGGGTCTGGGCGTGAAGAAAGAAAGATGCTGCCGTTGGGATTGCACGACTCTGTTTGAGCGGGGAGGCGGAGAATCTATTTCAAACTGGATGCACATTCAGTCATCTCTTGCGAGTTCACTATAGGAATTTGATACTGACATGATCAAATCGAGTTGCAGCCTGACCTGAGAGAGAGGATGGCAGGGGCAATGTAGCAGGGACCTGTGTTGCCTTAATGGAATCAATTGTCGAATAATTAAGATACAAGAGTCACGACCTACATCTAAGGGAACACGTGTTTGATCATTCCAACCTGGCCGTAATGCGTTCGTGCCGGGAGAGAAGCGTAGGAGTTTGCTGAGGCGGAAAGAGGGTTGCTGCGGGTTTATTGCAGGCGGAGGGTGCACTGTGGGTGGGACATATATTGGTTGCTTGCGACACCCGGCGACCAAACGACGAGTCCCATCAGGCTGCAATGATGGCAATGGTTGGATGATGTAATGAGTAAAAGATCAAACACTCACATTTAGTGGATCACTGAGGGCCAGGGCTGGCATTTTGCGCACAATGGTCTGTAAGGGAATGTTAGCATACGGAAATCGGATAGTTAAGGGTTTTGCATACATGGGCCTGAGCACGAGCAAGGATGTCAGGTGGAGTATCGCAAATACAGATCCGATCTTCGGTGTCTTCGATGTCTTCGATGTCTTTGGTGTATAATATTGTCACATAAGCTAGTTTGCGCGAATCAGGTGAGAGGGTAAGGTTAATGAGATTCTGAACGTCGAAGGAAGCAAGGAGTTGGCAAGACTCGAAAGCCCAGAGCTTGATGGTGTCATCGCGCGAAGAACTAGCAAGGAGAGTACGATCAAATGAGAGTGCTAGACCAGTGACACCCTTTGTGTGCCCTTTGAAGGGAGTTCCGACAGTTTTGAGCGTTGGTCAAATTCGTAGATTGTTTTGGTGGAGTCATCCTTAGTGAAGCTGAATGCGGCCAAGATGTTTTTGTTCTTGTTTGTCCAGAATATCGGCGCGGATGTGAAAAACCCTTCATTCGATCCAATCCCGATCCTCCCATCCAATTTCTGTAATTGGACATCCTAGACGTCAAGACAGATCGGCTCACCTGACTTGACTGCGAGCTTTTTTGAGTCTGTTGAGAAGCGAACTGAGCCCACCACACCAATGCTCTCGAACGGACCAGCCACGAGTTCGCCAGTCTGCAAATTCCATATCCGCGCTGTTGTATCCCATGACCCGCTTGCCAGCAGCGTGTTGTCCACAGATATATCAATGCAGGTGATCACATTTGAGTGGCCTTGAATTTTTTTCACAATTCCAGTCTCAACCTCACAGACTTTCAGCTCCACACCATTCCGTTCCCCACCACCGGTGATAACCCATCGACCATCCTTTGATACTGCCACTACCCATACCTCCCGCTCGCAAACATCCCGTGCTTCCTCAATCTCCTTGCCTGCCTTCAAATCCCATTGCCGCGCTGTCTTATCGTGGGATCCGCTGATCATTCGCTGGCCGTCTGGAAAATACGATATGGATTCAATATATTGTCTGTGGCCTTTCAAAGTCATCGATGGTGTCAGAATCGATTTTGTGGTCGCTGTTTCAGATGCAGAAGCCATTACTACGTCTCCGCCAGCAATGTAGTCGAGTTTAGGTAGGGTATGTTCAACGAGGCCAGGGTGAGCTCGCACTTGTGTCACTGTGCTGTATGCCTGATGTCGGCAGCGATTTTCGCAGATAGGTCTCCTGGTATGCAAAGTCAAACTTCAGTTCACCCGCACTGCAAGTCCAGATCAAATTTGGTATCACCGAGAGGTTAGCAGGAAGAACTCGAAGAGCGATGAAATTTTGAATGTGAGAACGTTATTATCTTCAAACGCCACCTTGCTCAACCTTTGCAATTGATATACTCGCTTCTCGTATCACAGCCATGCTTTGATGCTTTGAGTTAGCTCTTGGCAAATGTTTGATTGTTCGCTTGAAAAATGATGGCACTGATAGCTTTGTGGGTCCCAGGCATCGTGATCACCGGGTGCATGTCACAATCACTCCCAGTCCGTATGCGACCGTCGATGCGCTGACCTTGCCGGAATTTCTGTCTTGATGGTGTCGTGTGAACACTGTGAAGCACTAGCAAGGAGAGCACCACCAGATGAGAGTGCTAGACCACTGATATACTTAGTGTGGCCTTTGAAGGGAGTTCCTACAGTCGTGAGTGTCCACGCGTCAAACTCGTGGATCATCTTGGCGGTGCCATCCTTGGCGAAGCTGAATGCGACCAAGATGTTTTTGTTCTTGTTTGTCCAGAATATCGGTGCAGATATGGGTCCTTCACCATTCAATCCTCCAGTCTTCACATCCAATTTCTGTGATTGGACATCCCAGACCTCTAAACATGTCCCCAGCCACAACTCGACTGCCAGCTTTTTCGAGTTTGTTAAGAAGTGAACTGAGCCCAACTATCAATGCTCTCGAACGGACCGGCCACAAGTTTGCCAGTCTCCAAGCTCCATATCCGCGCGGTAGAATCTCATGACCCGCTCGCCAGCAGCGTGTTGTCTTCAGATATATCAATGCAGTTGATCGTCCATGAGTGGCCTTGAAGTTTTTTCACTATCCCCGTCTCAACCTCACAGACTTTCAGCTCCGCATGATTGCCATTTCCAGCAATGACAACCCATCGACTATCCCTTCATACCGCCACCGCCCATACCTCCTCCAAAATATCCCATGCTTCCTCAATCTCCTTGCCTGCCTTCAGATCCCATTGCCAAGTTGTCTTATCATGGATCCAATATATCGCCCGTGGCCTTTCAAAGTCATCGATGGTGCTAGAACCGATTTCGTAGTGGCTACCTTCGTCGATGCAGAAGCCATGGCTGTTTCCATGAGTAAATGAGTGAAGCGGTCAAGCGAAGGCAGGCAGGGTATTCTTGGTATGGACCTGTGTGAGCTCTTCTTATATGCTGTTGGCTTGACGTTGATTGTCAGTTCATCCGCGCTGGAGGAGTCGATATGACAAAGAACCTATCAATGATGGAGGGGGAGAAATTCTTCAATGTGAGTATAGCTGTCATGCAATAAGCGCTTTCTTATCGACTCACATCCTCTCACAGCAAGTTCCTGTGTTCGGGCGTCACTTTACTTCCCACACGCATGGATGGTCCAGATATGCTGTACATTCAGCCTCTAGCATTCACCTTTATCCATTACTCGCTCGTTTTTTAGTTTTACACAATTGTTTTCGACATTTAATGAAGACAGCATGAAGAAGGAAAGCCGTGCAATCGGGCAAGCAGACGCCAGAGAGAGAGAGGTGTTTGAGGGCACTGAAATCAAGTGGTGTACGACCCGAAGGGTTTTCCACGACAAAGTTCTCGTGCAAAGAAAGTGACAGGCTTTGGAGAAAGTGCGAATGCAGGATATTGGGGATATTCTCCAGAGTATACTGAGTGCAGGATCTGAGAGCCTGGAGCAAGTCATCGCTACGTTTACCAAGTTCGTCGTGGACGACTTGACATGTTGTAGGATGGCGTAGATGATATCGTCGTTTTCAAGAGCGCGATACATGATGAAAATTGTTGTTAATGCTCAACCATTTGCACAAGTCTTCTCATAGAACCCACCGTAAAAGAGACCACAGACCGGCTGAGGTGCTTGATGTGGGTTGTGCCGACACGTAGAGGTCAAAGGGTTGTAGACTTGACCTTCTGGACAAAGCTGACACGAGACCTTGTTCCTCTGGTGCTGCAACAATAGCTCGTCGCTTTACAATGGTTGCATGTAGAATACTGACAGTACGGTGTTTGCTGCAGTATCGCTGAAAGCAGGATGAGCTCACATAGCTGCCCATGTCGAATGCGAAAACCTCACTATCCATGGGGAGCAACTTTAGGAGAACGCCAGCAGGTACCAAAGACTCAGCACATGTTTCACTCAGCACTTCTGGTCGTCCTCTGAGCCAAAGAGAATTATGCCAGCTACCCAGAAGTCTGGATATGGATACGATGTATTGACAATCGGCCCTCGATGCAAGCACTGATCGAGGCCTCATGAGATAGCTGTTGAAGAGAATGCCATTTGTAATGACAGCTGGTTAGACCTGTCAAACGCATAAAACAATGAATGTCCATACACACTTATAATAAAGATAAACAATATAGACTTCATTCGTCTATAATCTGTCAAGGGGAAGGCTAGTGCACACTGGGCTGCAAACACATTACCAGTGCAACGCCGAAACAGCCTCACCACTGTTCATGCACATATCAGATGCTGAGCGTTGAGTGATAAGAATTGTATCTAGGATGCCAATAGGGAGTCCGAACTTACGGGTGGGGATCATGTAGCATTCTAATTGTGTGAACTTGCTACAGCAAATTCCAAAGCTGAACGCACCGCAAAGGGAGCATCAGCATCAAAAACAATCCCGCGCTCCATTATTTCCGAGGCAGGTGGAGCCCAGTATCAACGTGAGACCCACAGCAATCGCCAATGCCTTCAGGAGTATCAGCAGATAGAATCATGACTACCATATCTCGTTCCGGGAAGCTGCAGCTGAATTTTGTCATTATAAAATCCAGGAAACGCGAGAAAAACACTCATCAATCTCGGTCCGTCCGCAGCTAAAATTGTTCTGCGAGAATCCAAAGAGTATCCGTAGCTTTATTCCAGCACGATGACGTATTGCAATGGAATAGGCGGTTCTTGCAATTTGCTGTAGCTGTAGCTTCTGAGCGAAAGAGCACTCCACAATTTCAATGGCGTTATTAAGAGTGGCCTGACTCGGAATAGCTACGCAGTGTAAGAACCCATCCTCCTGGAGTAATGATTCTATAAGCAATGCAGAGCGGTACCGCACAAGCCACCATTACAAGCAAAGACAACAACTGCTCGAAAAGAAGGATATTCGATGGTTTTGCACAAGGGACTCATCGTGTCTCTGGCACTTTCCAAACTGAAGTCTTGTCCCATTCTACCATTGAATCATAGGATCTCATCATCCATCAGAGCTAGAAGATCTCTTGTCGTTAACTGGAGTATGCCGACTATAGAGGGAGGTTGCTGTGAACATACCCAATTCATGGCGCAGCTGCCTGTGAAGTTCTGGTTCGACTTGCCATGCAAGCACTTGCATCCGGTGTTGCAAATCATTCGCAATGATGTATGGCTCAAGCGGTCACAGGGAAGTCCGGTCTTGTAGAGTTTCACTGCAACGTAAGTCATGGGGACCTAAAACAAAGCCTTCTTCAGCCATACGCCACTCAAACCAAGTCTCTGTCTATCACATTGGCATTAGTACTTTGCAGTTAACAACACATCGAATACAGTGATAGCAGGTATACATAGGGTGATCGTCCAAATTCGATCTTTTCACTAGTCTATAACACCAAGATGATCTTCCTTGATCGTTCCGATGGCAAACTGACCTAGTGTTAACAGTTGTGGTCGTACTGAAAATTAATATACTCACGATTTCAGTAGCGTCAACGCGCGTTCCAACAATTTTTAGTCGTACACGGGTGTTCTTCTCGATGATCTGTTCAAGACAAGGTAGGGACATTAGGGGGACGACGCATGAATGGACGATACCTGGTCCTCTGATGCAAATGATGGTGGATTTGAGGTTGGATCATATTTCATGTCTGGATGTATCAGCTAGGAGTGGTGCGAGATGTTGAGCGAGGCAGAACAGAAGAGCATTCAAACTCACTTGGTGAGATACGAAAACTGTCAGCGGCCCGACGTCAGCAAAGAAGCCCATCTATGCACAATTCAGTACAAAGCAAGGAGACATAACAGGGTATGGAGCACCTTGGTAACGTTATTCACAACCCCATCGACCACTTCTCCCTTGAATGGTTTGAAGACTATTGCACGATAACGGGTGATGAATTCGGCCTGGCCACTTCCGCTCAGCACCATGCCTTTTCCGATATCCAGGATGGAGACGACAGCAATGATGTACCCGAATGCGCCTGAACATGTTCCTTCTACGTCTGAGTAGAGCTTTGACTCGAGGAACTGGAGCATCCGAGGACCAAAGTATGACGGATGGAGTAGAATTGTGTGTGTCAATTCTTTCTGAGCATTGAAGTTTGGTTATGACGGTGATGGAGCTCTCGGAGTCTCAGAGGTACTCACGATGAAGAACATGTTGGCTCGGTTAACGCACGAGCGATTGTGTTGATGGACCACAGAGCGTAAGTTGTTCCTTGGCAGATGACATAATACAGCCGAAGTTAATCTTGTTGCTGCAGTGACTCCGAGGTGAGTATGAACTTCAAGTTTGCGAAATGAATCAGCTCAGAGCTGGGAGCCAGGAAATTCTATACTCAATGTTAATGTGAATATCATGCTATTGAAATTGCAAGTAGCTACCATAGTTTGACTATAATAAGTACCTACTCAAGCTCACTTCACTCACGCGCACGCCGATTTGGTCACTTTCAAGTTAGTCAACAAATAATCATGCTAGAATACCACCAGGAAGCTTGCTATAAATACCACAGGCATCGGGTGAAATCATCGTCGTAAACGGCGCACGGCGGAATAAGTTAGCAAACGGACCTACTGTGGTGTACGCCATCAGTGCATACCTTTGAGGAAGTAGGGGTTGAGGTAGCTACGTAGTTTTCAAAAAGATTGCCACTGATCAAAACGCAAGGCGTGCATTCGCCTGGAAAGTACCATGTCAGAACAATGATCGACACTGACGAGACCACCAAGTGTGACGCGTATATAAGTGATTCCAGGCAACTTTTTCAAGTTGTTCGATATCTGAAGTTTTGAGAATTGAAAGACAAATCACATAATGGATCGTAAAAAATGGCGTAACCGATAGTACAACAAACAACCAATTGCTATGTCGTATAATTGAAGGCCTACAGACAAGTGATATAATTGACCATAATTAGTGAGCTCCAGGTATAAGTTATTGCAGGTATAATTACAACTACGAAGAGGATGTTAGTGATATCAAATATTTCCAAGTGGAGCGACTAGCTTACCAGCCATTGGAAGAACGCTTCCGTCTTGTTTTTTGGTGGGGGTTCGTCGTATGAATCCGCCACGATTTCAGCAATATCGCTCTTGAAGTCCATGTCCTCTGGAGCAACGGGCTTCGTGCCATAGTAGTAACGAGCGCCAACGTACATGATTGGCCAGGTAATAAAAAGGAGGTAATTGGTGACGAAAGTTGAGGTATTCCAACTTCCTTTGAGGAAGACGCTCCATCCACTGAACTAGATAGTAGAGGAATAGTCAGTCTAATTAGCAGCATTAGCGGATATGGGAGGTTAACATACCAAACAGACAGTGAACGATGAAATGGCTCCCCACCACGCTGCGTATGGCTGGAGATTTGTGTAGTAAGGGAGCGTCTTGCGGTCGATGCCTTGGACCTGCAGACCCTTGTAGAAGCGGAGGTACGTCACCGAAATACCAAACCACGACATAAGGCCAGCGACGGATGACATGTTGGCAAGCCAGTTGAACACTGAGCCCGCATTGGTGGACACAGCCATGAATGCAAGAAGGGAGAACGAAGCGCAGAAGAGGACAGCAACGTAAGGCAACCCGTTGCGTGTGGTTTTAAGGAAGAACTTGTAAGCATTTCCTGACGCTGCAAGACCATCTACGAAGTGCGTTAATTTCGACGAGTTGGCTGTCAGAAGTATACGTACAAACTGCACGAGACGCAGTGTACAAGTCACTAGATGCGGCGGACCATGCCGAGGTCAATAAACAGGCATTGACAATCTAGTTTGAATAGCAATGAGAAATTTGGAGGTACATAAGGAAATGAATGTGCGGCTTACTGAAGGTAGAAATTTAATTCCGGCTGTTTCGATGGCAATGACGAATGGAGACTGAGCGGTTCCACTATTCAATTGCAGTAACGGATTGTTGGATGGTACAAGCAGACCAACGATGAGCGTGCCACCGATGTAGAAAAGCAATATACGGATGTATACTCGACGAATAGCTTTTGGCAAAGTACGACGAGGATTCTTCGCTTCTCCAGCAGCAATCTAAGTGAGATTCGTGAGCAATGGATTGAAAAGAATAGAATATAACATACAGCAACGATCTCGGTTCCAATGAACGAGAAAGCAGCCTGCGTCAAAACAGCCCACCAGCCAAGGAACCGTCCTTTGGCACCTCCGATTCCATTATATTGAACGAATGGTCCAGGATTTTTCCAGTAGCGGAATCCGATGCGGTCATGGTTTGGGCCACCTCCCAAATCAATGACTATACCGAGAATAATGAGACCGGTGATTGTGATGACCTTGATGGATCTACAATAATCTCAGAATACGAGATTGGATATAGTACTCGGTACGCACGCAAAGACAAATTCCGCCTCGCCGTAAGCGCCAGCACCGAGCATATTAATGGTGACAACGACGACAAAACACATGATAACCCATACTGAGTTATTGACAGTGTTATTCCAATAGTTTATCAATAATGCAGCAGCAGCAATCTCGGCTGGGATGATAACAAATGTCAGCAGGCGCGCTAAGAAAACGCATCGAACTCAAGTACAAGGTGCTAAAAGGTAAGAGATCAGTAATTGCGCGAAATGAACGAGGAAGAATGAGACGTACAGGAAATCATCCAACTATACCAGTAATTCCAACCCAATGTAAAAGAGAATGCGGGGTCAACGAAGCGCTCGGCCAGTTTGATGTGACCACCAGGTATGGGCAAGAAAGCAACCTATAGAAATGAAGATCAGATATGTGACCTACGTCTGGGAAAACATACCATTTCTCCCAAAGTGATCATGACGCAATAGACGATAGTGCCCATGACTATGTAACCGAGCAGCAGACCAATGGGGCCTCCATACATCAGAGAATTTGCGGTTCCAACAAAAAGACCAGTGCCGATGACACCACCAATACTTGCCGGAGGTGAGAATTTACCAGACGAAAGAAGAAAAGTCAACACACCTAATCATGGCGATGTGACGATTCTCGAGTTTACGTTTCAGGGTGTGTTGCGGGGGGGCCAGAATAGACTCTCCATCATGGTCTGAGACGCTAGATAATTTGTCTTTGCTAGTTTGATAAGCAGTAGCGTCTGTCTTTTCGGCACCCATGGTGGAAAGCACTCGCGAGAAAGTAGGGGGAAAGAGCTAAAACTTGAACTCATTTATGACCCATAAATATATGATTGAACACCTGGGGGACATGAGTAGTGGACGTGAGTGACTCGCAACGGTGAGGAAAGTAGAAGGCCATATGTCGCACATAGTCGCAATAATTTGCATGAGTTCTGTTGTCGACATCAGGAACCGGAAGGATCGGAGACGTCGGAGTAGGTACGATTCTACGACCGCGATATTAAGTGGTGACGAAGCGACGCTATGGCAGTAGCGCCGGCCGAGGTTCGTCGAGTTAATGTCTCATATCTATATACTTTCTCTTCCTGCTCAACCCAACTATATTTCGTCATCGCAGGCTATAATGTCATTTTATTGCACAAGCCTGAGAGTAGGCGAAGTCGATGATGGCATCACGTTAGCTATCATATATCAGCACCGGCATACAACAGACGCACTGAGACCTTCACTACAGTCTTTGGACTACAGAATGGTATCCGCTTGGAGAATTTCATGTCCAGAACAATGAGTGACACTGACGAAACCGCCAAGTGTGACGTGCCAGTTATTCCGGGAAGTGTTGTTCAACTGAAGTTTCGAACCTGGCCATTCTTAATGCCATCAGACTTCAAAAAGATTAGAACGATGCCACAATATTTGCTTGTTTCCCCTGCATTCAAGGCTTGGTACCTGAGTCATCATCGACATCTGTAGCAATCAGATGTCAGATATATTATCAAGCGAAGGCGTTGGGAGTCCTCAAATTTACCATAATACGATGTTTTTGGTCCGCAAAGTATGAGGTCCTGGTTATGAAATTAAGGTCAGCTAAGTATTGGGTTGGTCATCATGATGGTTTGGTGTCGACGCAAGGAGAGAGGTAGGTGGCCCTGCAACCTCGGGTCGTTATGGTACAATGACAGCCTTCAAAAATTAAATTTACAGAAGGGTGCAATCCAAAACGGGCAACAACACCGTACAACTTGAAAAAGATTGGCCAACGTGGGGATCGAACCCAAGACCTTCGCGTATCGAGTCCGTCGGTAAGAGTGGGAGGAAATTTCGTATTCACACACTTACCAGCGGATCGTATTAGCACGACGCTCTAACCAACTGAGCTAGTCGGCCTTGCTTGGCGGGGTGGTAATGATCTTCAACTTGAAGATGGTGGAACAACCCTTTCTGGTAAGGGTCTGAACATTGATGATGAGCGTCGTCAAAATCGATTGAGACTCGTCGGCCAGTAACAACTATGTGCATCCTTCAGCGGTTCAGCCTGAAACCCCCTCCTTTCCTCGCCTTTAATTTCTGTGACTGGACAGACCAGACCTCGAGATACGTGCCCGCCCACAACTTGACTGCAAAGCTTCTTCGAGTGTGTTGAAAATTGAATTGCGTCCACCTCGTCAACATTCTCGAACGGACCAGCCACGAGTTTCCCAGCGCCCATGCTTCATATGATGTCGGACAAGTTTTGATTCTTGAATTGTGCTGTTAACATCGATAAATAATATTAATGTGGCAGTGCTCTAGCGAAATGAAAACCGGCGCGTGCCAAATTTGGTTTGGTTCAACTTGTTCTTTCACCAACATCCTCAATTACAGCAGCATCTTCACAAAAGCCTTCTCCCTTTCAACGATGGTCACCTATTCTGCTTTCTTTTCTTCTGGCCTTCTCGCGCCTTATTGTCCCAGAGCAACCACTCCCGCACCATCCTCCTCACCGATGCCACCCAGCCCTATGCACCCTGTCGATCGCGATCTGAGCGTGACACCCACACCTGGTAGTAACTCGAATAATGTTGTTGCAGCACCCACCGCGAATGCCGATCGTCCTCGCATGCGCAGGCGTCGCAGTAGCATGAATATTGGCGTCAACCCGATGGCTCTTATCAAGTCCCCAACGCGAAATGCGGGTAGCGCGCTTCAGCGCACTGGCGTCATGTCTCCCACCCGGAGTCGTGCAGGCAGCATCGCAGAGAACGCTTCAGAAACTAATAGTCTCTTCGGAAGACTAAGAAGTGGCAGTCTGGAAGCAGGTGCTCCACTACGGTGAGTGCCACTGATGCATATAATTGGACATCTTCTGAAACGTATGCTATGCAGCCTGCGTCGTGCAGTCAAGCGAACCGTCCCACTCGCTCCGCCCCCTACTGCCCCCCTCCCTGCACTCCCACCGCCATCACCATCTGCAAAATACACGCGTACTCTTGCGCCTCCTGCGCTTATCATACCTATTCCTCGCCAACCTCTCATGAATTATTTTGTGGCTAGTCCTAACACCCCTGGGCTTCTCAGTCCTGATTCTGTGATGCAGTTCTCGACCAATATGTCGCCTGGTATCTCCTCCAGCCCTGCTCATAAATGTTATTTTGGAAGCACTATCGATGAGGAGATGAGAGAAAACTGAATGCTCTTCGATGAGCGCCACTTATTCGGACACTGCGCCTGGTTGCGCATTTGCTCTCGTGCATCAATATCCCGTTACCTATTTACTGTTCCAGATTAATTCCCTGCTGCATTTGTCATCAACATCCCACTCATAGCCATCCAGTTTTATATCGTATCTCTATGCCCTTCAGTCCAACTTCAGTCGCTGCATCTTTCAAGGTTCCCCGTTGCTACTCTCGCTCTCTTTAAAAATGGTTTTGCTCGTTATAGGCATTTCGTCCATGTTTTGTATGCTGCTCTAGTATCTATGTTATTTTTCTGGGCATTTGAAGTGAATGGACCAGAGAGTTTCCAAGTTGGACGTGAGCCAATATTAATATTGAGATGCACAACCGCGGTTGCAAATGTGTGATGCGTCGTCCCTGTCACGTATTCCAAACTCCGTTTGAACCCCGCGGGGCGCTAGCGTCGAGCTCCATAGTCCTAGCCTACATCAACTACTTATAATGAGAGCGTTAATGTGGGTATAAGGTGGGTGCTTGTGCATACGCTCCCTGACGGCCTTACCATCAACAGCGTCACTCAGAAACTCGCTGAGAAACGTAAGTGAAACTTTATCATTACCTCCATAGTTTACTCACAGCTGGACACAATGACTTCTTATAGGCTACATTTATAGTGTGGTACGTGCACAAAGATACTAGGATTCGGAAATTACACCGATGCGTCTTTACTTCCAGATCTGATGTTTTGTTCTTGCCATTTCCCCCGACTGGTGACTAAAACATGTTTGACAAGGAATGTTTCTGATGAGTAATGTGATTTTTATCACGTATGTTGATGCGGGACTATAATGTATCTATCAGTGCGCGACAGCTGAACGCACTTTGGATCATTCGAATAGATCATCCATGGTGGCATATGAGGAGTCTCATGGCCATCAGATATGAGCTACATACGGTAGTCGCCGAACTGCAGCGGAACCGAGCGAACCGATTCTACTCTACTGATTTACCCACAGATCTGAAACCATGTACTCAGTCGTTGACTATTATCTCGGCTCGCCCAGCAGATTCGCTGTGGATGAAATTCTGGTACTCTACATTTGGTATCATGAATCATGACGCCCACACAAGTCAACAAACAGATCTTAGATGAGTCGGTCGATCCCGATTTACATACAGGTGAGTCGTCGCTCAGATATAGTACGAAATTCATTGTCTTCTTGTTTTGACATCTCATCGTCTTAACATCTCTACTACTCATCGCACGACTGACTTCCAGAAAGGGAATGCAGAAGGAAAAAAGCTCGAGGTGAGCGGTCTGTCATGTTCATGGAGAAGATCTACTGATACGAAACAATCACAAAACAACACACTGCATTGCGAGAAAAGTCTCATAGTTGTCTCTCCTGCCTATGGAATAGCGCAGAATCCGAGTCTCACATTTTTCGTTAGCGACATCAAGGTTGGCACAGGAAACATAAAATCAAATAAAAAGGAGACTATGGCTTAGCGCAGTAATGTTTCACCCTATTAATGGAAGTCCGATTCGCGCCTTGCTATTATTCGAGTAGGTGACACATGGCGCAGGTGAGTCTGCACTCCACCTTCTTTCAACCTGACCTGCGGACCGTCTTTTCCAAAAGCACACGATAGTCTAAGCCAATGCTACACACCCGCTGACAAGATTGGCCTAAGTATATAAAGATTGACATATTTCAGAACCCTTGTCTTGTATTAACTCGGGTCTCTGATTTCTCCATTCACTCATCTCGACGTTCACTACACGAGTCCGACAACCTCCATGGCTTCTACCGCAACCTGCACCACCACTTGTTCTGATTCTGAGCTCACAGAGTTCATCATACCTGACTTCTTCAGCGATTTCCGCTACCCCATGCGACTAAACCCTCACTGTGATGTGGTATCTCGCGCTTGTGAAGAATGGCTTTGTAGCGAGGCCCATCTAGTAGAGCCGCAGAAAACCAGATATACGAGCTTGCTTCCAGGTTACTTCGCTTCATCTTGTTACCCTGATGCGGATGCTTTCCATCTCAAAGTCTGCGCGGACTTCCTGGGGTGGTCGTTTACAGTAGACGACTGGCTCGAGATCGAGAGGTCTGATGTTAATGATGCGTGGGAAATACGTGACTGCTGTATGTCTGCGTACCGCGATCCCGTTAATTTCCAAACGGACAGATATACTGGAAGGATGTGCAAATCGTACGTCTATGTTCTCCGTCACGCCCACATTCTGTACCATCTTACGGTCTTTAGATACTTCGGTCGCTATAGAGAGACTGGCGGCCCTGGCTGCACAGAGCGTTTTATCCACGCAATGGACTTGTGGTTCATCTCTGCGGCAAAGGAGGTGGACAACCGTGCCAAGGGACATATCAATGATGTTGAATCTTACATCGAGTTAAGGCGCGACTTGAGCGGCTGCAAGTCTTGCTTTGCTCTTATTGAATTCGCCAATCAGATTGATCTTCCCGAGGAAGTAGTCTCACATCCGGTCATCAAGGCCATGGAGGAGGCTACCAACGACTTTGTTTCTTGGTCAAATGTAATACCTTATTCTATCGTCGAAGTCAAGGCACTACTGACATCGCTGTTAACAGGATATTTTCTCCTACAACCAGGAACAATCTCACAATAGCACACATAATTTAGTTGCTGTGCTCATGCTCGATCAAGGTCTCGACCTGCAAGGTGCTATTGACCGTTGCGGCCAGCTATGCAGAATATCCCTCCAGCGCTTTGAAGAAAACCGTGCTGTCCTCCCTTCATGGGGAGAAGAAATCGACAAAGATGTGGCTATCTACGTCTTAGGACTGCAGAACTGGATTGCCGGTCCCCTACAATGGACCTTCACGTCCGCCCGCTATTTCGGCAAGGATGCGCAAATTGTCAAGCGGGAGAGGACCGTCAAGCTACTTCCCAAGCGGCCCTCATGAAATTCACGGTCATTGCTCTGTGAGACTCTCCATTTATTTCCTGCATTGCACAATTCTCATTGCGATATTTGTCGTCATAGACTGTTATATCATCATCTGTGTCTTGCTATGTGTGAAGCTGCATTTCTTCTATTATTTCGCCTTCCTTCCTACTCAGAACGTTTTGGACCGAAGTTTACTGTTGTGTACGTATGTAGAATAGCACATATGTGATATTTATATCGCAGTGGCGTGCACCCGTCCCCGACGCTCCATCCACTATCCTCTTTCAAGTTCGAGTATGTACTATTTTGTGCAATTCAATAAATGTACCGTTGACATTCGGAGTAAAATATTCATTTAAGCGTATGTGAGCACGGGCATACAGTAGACTCGAACCACAGAGAAATTACGGCGCAAGAATGACTCTCGTGGACTAGGTAGAAGCTAACCTACTACTATAGCTAGCATGACCCCATCAGTAACATTTGTTTCACACAAATATACGGTCCAGTATGACACAGATTCTGATCATTCAATGTACTCGATCCGGGATGTATGTCTAGCGTAAGAAGAATGGTCTCGTACCAAATCAAGGGCAGGTCCACCTCGAAAGCACTTCTATCTCTCTCGTCCCTGACATCTGCATGCGCACACCGCCAACGACGCTGCAGCATCCCCTTGCTAGAACTAGGACAACTCGCCCAGATCTTAGCAAGCTGGTAGAGGAAAAATACGTGAAGTGTGCGCAGGATCACAAGAACTCCTCCAGTTGGAGGCCTTGAATGGAAATTAGAAGGAGCTCTCGGAAGATGTGTCAAATCTTGACATAGTTGGAATCAGGTGGGTGACCTTGATCAAAAGTGATCACCTAGTAGTGGGTCCATCGTGCATCGCGGTATGTCAGATCGTCGATAAAATGAGTGACCGGATTTGGACCGAATACCACACGGTAAGCCGGGTACTCAAGGGGTTCTTGTCTACTATGCAACGGTGTAACCGCGACAACAGGTCGTCGGCTCCTCTAAAATATCGACTTCGTCGTCGTACTATTAGTCCTAGCTTGGCGTCCTCGACTATTATTGATTCGAGATATCCCTATAACGAGGAGCCAAAGGAATTCATCTGAACTTCTGACAAAATTATCAAAGGCGAGGTGATCCAGCGCCTGTAACGATATAACGCTGACTCGTACATCTGGTCCTCACCTGGGTCTGTCTTCGGTGTGAGGTTTGTGTGCTCTTTCGCAAGGACCCGCCGCCAAAACATTGGTTGAATGCCTGGCTAATAGTGGATGCGATTGGTTGGCACACTCTTGAACGTACGATCATCGCACTACTCCAACTGGACAATTACGTGGTCTTGCCTTCGTCCTGTTGCCTTGTTTCGTGCGGAGGCTCGTAAAGTTGGATTCACAGAGGAAAGTGAATTCGTGCTTCGGACGTGGCGACCAACGTGGCAAACGTGCAAGTAGTAGTAGTACGTAGCATACCGTGAGTATATTTCGTCCCAGCAAGCAGTGCCAAGCTCCCGCGCCTCAACATCTTGCTTCGTTGTCGAGATAAAATCTGATCTATGTTCCGCTACTTTTCCATGCAATAATTTCCGAAATCACTGGTGCAATGCAACCAGTAATTGCAATTATCCGTTAGGTTGGCAGAGCAACAGTGTATCAAGAAGGAACGGTTATTGTCTTTCAAGTGTACGGCCTGCTACTAGTGGCGGAGACCAGTCGCCTCGTGAGCGTGTTCGCGTCTATCACGCCCTTCAAACTGCTTTCTTCTCTAATCTGTTCTACTAATCTGGCGATAGGCTTTAGCGGAGGCTACACAGTGCCGGATTCTCTGTTGTGCCCGCAGCTCATGTGGTGCTGCAGCAAGTTCACGCGATATTGATATTGCCATCGCTTAGGTCTATGAAAAGCTATATGAATCTTGTGTTCGTGGCACATCCTATCGGTGCCCATGGGCACACTTTTAGTATAAATGGGTTGTCTGACCATTGTTCATGGAAGCAGGAAAAAACCTCCCCCGAAGTCATGTGGTCGTTCTCTGCCCTTCTGTTTTCGGTCCTCATCGCGGCCAGCTGGTCTACTTCGTTGGCCTTGGTCAGCATGCCGTTGACAAAGCTTGAGCGTACTGGTTCGTACCTTCAAGGGGCTCCACATGCTGATCGTGAACGAGCGTCGTTCTTGAAGAGCCAACCAAGCAGTGGTCCAAAAACCATCCCGGCTTCAAACCTGGCATACGTACAGTACACCACGAGCGTTGGTGTCGGCAGTCCCGCCACCTACTATGATTTAGTTGTTGACACGGGGAGTTCCATCACCTTTGTTGGGTCAGTACTTTTATAGAGGATTGCCCTTGCGACTTGCATGATTGATGATGACATACAGGACGGGCAAAAAATATGTCCGCACATCAACTAGTGTCCCCACTGGACAAAAGGTCAATGTCACCTATGGGACTGGCTTTTTCACTGGTGTCGAATGTTTGTCTTCCTCAGCACTTAACTCCAGTATACATAAATTGATATGGCCTCAATCGTTAGACTATGATACGGTGTCTCTCGCAGATAACTTCGTCATCACGAAGCAATCTATTGGTGATGCTCTTCAATTCAAGGATTTCAACGGCGTCGACGGCATTATTGGCTTCGGGCCAGTTGATCTCACTCAGGGCACACAGATTCCTGATACTAATGCCTTGGTTCCAACCATTATGGACAATTCTTTGAAACAGGGTCTGATCAAAAACCAGATTCTCGGTATTTCATTCGCACCGGCGACGAGTTCTAATGACAAAAGTACGCATCCATCGCATCTAACTTTCATATAACCCATTTAGTCGATCGAATAGATGGAGCGCTTACATATGGAGGCATCGATGATACTCTCGTGCGTACATTGCCATGCCTACCGTTGTTGCAATTCTTGATATTCCCGTCAGTACACCGGTGAAATAACCTACGTTCCAGTTACCGAGACTCAACCAGCAGGGTCTTACTGGGGCATCAACGTGACTCACTCGACATTTGGCTCAAAAACCCTTATTTCTCGGTCAACTGCCGGCATTGTCGACTCGGGCACAACTCGTGCGTATTATTTGACTCAAGATCATTCGCACCATCTAACTTCAATTCATCGCAGTGGTCATGCTTGCGGATAATTTCTTTGCCAAGTACTTAAACGCCATTCCCGGAGCCTACTTTGATACTAGCGTTGGCCTTGCTGTCATCCCCTCATCCTCTGTCGCAGGCATGAGACACCTTAACTTCACGATTGGCGGTCACGTGTTCAGTTTGGATACAGCTGCACAATTGATCCCATTGGACCAGAACACCGTTTGGGGCGGTCAGACTGGTGTACAATATGGAACCGTTACTAGCCTCGGCACTGACAGTGGCGCTGGCCTCGATTTCATCATCGGTCAGAAGTTCATGGAGAAGTATTATGTCATCTTCGACGCCGATAAAACCCGCGTTGGCTTTGCATACACGTGAGTCAGCTCGACTTTGTGTTTAAGTGAGGTTGGAGGTTGATGTATTGGGACTAGCGACCACACCTTCTCGAAGTACTCGTCTTGATTGGTCAAGCGCGAACTATGTATCGCTGGGGAGTAGCGAGACAGATATAATTGATAGATCGCGACACGGACGATGTTATGGGTAGCTGAGCTCCGATGTGGCGGTTCAACGTTCAAATTTTGATCATTTTCGACCTGCCAAATATTTTGTAAGCATGCTTGAGGGAGGTCGTGGACTCGTGGCACGCGTGTGTGCCCAAGATGAGAAGCTATCCCCCATATCTGAACGGTTGAGCAGCAACATTATTCCCATGATAGTTCAGAATTGTCTCCATTACAAAATTCCAAGCTGGCATGTCCGTGCACTCGCTTTTCTCTCAAGAAGCGACTGCGTCCTGATCGGATCTAGCGACCGCTCTGCACGATTCTATGTAGGATATCCCCAAAGCACGAGCTGATGACGAGCCCCTCCTTAACTACGACATGGGGTAGCGACAGGAGATGCGGACTGGAATTTGGGACATGTCGACGAGGTAGGCCTTGAGATGCGCACAGTAACCTGCATGGTGTGGTCGCCTGATGAGCGGCATATAGCTGGTTGCTCCTCTGATGACGTTTTGTTCTGGCAGACGCTACATCACCAGTGACCTTGATGTAATACATGCGGAGGGTGGCTTTGTATGACTTACGTCCCGGACCCCTGATGCGAAGCAGATTAGTTGCGGGTGATGATGCTTCCGCTACTGGATGTGAGTAGTCATATGGGATACTGCCACCAATCTGGGACCACGATGTGCTCGCCGTTCTGGTCCCAGATCTCAGAAAATACAGTGCGCCAGAATCCCAGGATAACATCTCTCGATCCAAGGAGAGGGAGACAGGGCATGACGCAGGGATCACCAGGTCGAGAACGCAGCTCATGGCAGAGCATATTGAGGTAGTCTTGAGGGATAACTCGAAGTACGAACGCTTATGGATTTCTGTGGCGCATGGACTTTCCACGAACACGGGATGGTAAATACCATGAGTGTATTACACCTGCTTCAAGTTATTGATTTAGTTGTCCGAACTTGGGTGCCCGTCGTATTGAAACGCAAGGCCAGATGAGAGGCTGCTATGTAGTGAGAAGCAGCTGTGAATAGTCACAGAAGAGCATCAGGTGCCCCAAGGTCGAAAGGGCCAAGTCAGCAACCCAGAGAGCAATCAGATCGATCACAAGGAGCAGCTATGGTTCATGATGCATGATGAAGATAGTTTATATTAGTGCAAGTTCTTGAATTATTGGGGTAGTTTAATTCCTACCGAACACAAATTACTGCAGCTCGTGGGTGACAATGAATTGAAACTTCAAATGCACTTCACTTCACACCACCTACTCTGATACATCGACAAGAATACGCAGCCAAGAGGACTCCAGAAGACGTGCTTCCATAATACCAGGTCTGGTGGTGTGAAGTCAGAATACATGTTCTTGCCCAGCAACTAGACCGCCAAAATAACAGGTGAGAGCTTTCAACTTCGACCCCATCCACTCTTCCTCGACTTCTATCATTCGAGACTCGTCATTGGGGGTGACGCTTTCGTCTTTTTCGAGCAGGCCCAGAGCAGATATCTCATTCAAGTCCGCGTTTCTGGGAAGGAAGTAGGCAATATTATCTGAGATCCGCTTCGTCAGGAGAAATAGATCAACTCCATGTATTGGCTGTATCCTCGAGAGGCTATACTGTGCGTGCGTCTCTAGTTCATCCTGGAAATCAGCGTTATCGGCGGTAGAAACATGGTTTTCAGAGGGAGAGATGTATCCTGGGCCACCCCAAGGGGGGCTCAAGAAGACGACATCAATCCTGCGCGTTGGGTTGGGTCGTGAAAGATATGCGTTCGCAAATGAAATATAGTCTGCAAGGATAAACTCGATGCGATCTGCAACACCGTAGATAGCAGCATTATGGCGAGCCAAGGCAAGTCGTGTTGGCGAGATGTCAAGCGCAATGACTAATTTACGAGGATTGAATTAGCAAGACTGCGGTGAGCGATAGAATAGGCCTCTCACCATGCTCGCAGGTTTTTGCAAATGCGATCGCGTTTCCTCCGACACCACAGAAAGGATCAAGGATTGTATCACAACGACAACGATCTGCAATTTGGACGGCAATGTTCTCAGGTGTTACGCTATACCAGCCTTCTTCATCTAATAGACATCCTTGGTCGTATAAAGAAAAGTATCGCTTTCGTTGCGAAAAATCTGAGAGAAAGCTGGGATTGAATCATAAGGTCCCTCAATTAATATTGTTGGGCACGACGGACATTTCTGAAGGTTTTCTGGAACCTCGTGAGCGGTGGTGTAGTGAGGAACAAGGGCGGTAGCATCGTATCTTGTGCGAACAGGACCACGAGCATCTGTTTTGCGTTTTTTTGCAGGTTTGCTTTGATTTTGTGATTCTTCGGAGAGGCTGGCAGCGTTTGGACTAAGAAACTCTTGTGGCAAAAAACGAGATAAACCAGTGAACTTTGGTTTTTTGCCCATTGCAAGGCTTGAGGTGAACGTTACGAACGACGCTGACACGTTCGTTTTGTGATTTGCGGAGTTTTAGACGCCCAATCGACTTCTCACATCAACTTCTAGAGAGTACCAAGGAAATACTCTATAGTGCTTCCTGACCAAGTCCTGGCTCTCATCATACAAGATGGACGTCGACGTCGACGCGGATCATGATGTACCAGATTTTGTACAAGCATGGCATCCATCAGTTCGTCGACCTCTCATTCCCCTTGACCCGACAACCTACCACGAAGCCATTCATCCTCGCGCCATTTTCGAGCTTCGTGAAACCTCCTCCAGTGAATACGTATCTGTTGTTCCATATTCCTGCGTCTATTGTCGTTCGGTGAAGAAATCTTGTTCACGTCTCTTGCCATGCGCTCGGTGCACCAAGGCTGAGCGGCCTTGTGATGCCAGACAACCAGGCTATCAGAAGCTTCCCCCGCCTCGGAAGGGAGCCGCCAAGCCTATAAAATGTGCACCAACCCATGTATCCCCACCAGTATCCGAAATGTCCCAAACCCCTCTGGTGCCACCCTCTAAAACGATAACAGCTTCAAAATCCAGCCAATCTATGACAAACCCTTCAGGTCCTCGGCCACCCAAGAAACCAAAATTGACCCATCCGAGCTCTTCAAGTACCCCCAAAAAAACTTCCAAATGCAAGGGCAAGGTCGATGGTACCTCCCTTCAGAACAAACCACTCAAACAGCCAGTCAAACCGGAAACTAAGAGCGGTTAGTACCTCGCCAGATTTCTCATTCGTACACGTAATGAGCCACGAATAGAAGCCGCAGTCTCCACAGCGCCGGTTTGGACTTTTGTTAGGCCTCCAAAGACAAAATGTGCAATTTACGGCAGTGCAGCTGTCCCTATAGGTGATACCCTTCCTTGCACGCCCCGAGTCTGGGCAAATGTGAAGTACCTCGAAGTAATGAATATGAATTGATTTTAACCATGTACCCAGTCTCGCGCAGAAATTGCTTCGATATTCCCTGAACTGACGAAGTCTCTTACGGGTATCTTATGGCGGCAGTTTGAAATGCCCGCATTGTTCCTAGAGCATCCCCACCCCGAATGTTCCTGGAGAGATAAACACACTCTGGAAGTCGTGTTGTAAGTTCATTTTGTTATAAACCCCATGTTCACTGATGGGCGGTATCAAATATAGGGAGTGGAGTCATCGATATGGATCCGAAGTACTTGTATGTAGCGATTTACATGACATATCGCACGACAAAGGGTCATCCGATAATGGTGATCTGGCAGCACGGGTTAGAACTTAGAATATTTGCAAAGCTTGCGTCCTGACATCATATCTAGGTGGCAGAATGCGGGTCTGTCGAGGATGCAACGTCCTCTTTCACCCCTTTCCAAAACGAGTATCTCCAGTTCAATTTCTCATCGATCACTATACCTCTGGCTACAGGATCCGAAGGTGGGCTCGTTTGAATTCTTTCTATCCCGTCACTTAGATTACAACAAGTGCCGCTATCCGATACCATGATTATGTCACAGTTATCTTCGTTAGCTCCCGTATCAGCACTGGGTTTACCATTGTCAATGGTATCCCCATCTCTAGTTCCAGAGCTAGATACGCCGGTGGTGTCATCTTCGACACCTCCTCAAATCCAACCCCGAGTACCTGAACATAGGCCATTTGAGATCGAGACCTTAGATCAATATCGCATGGACAAAATCCCCTTACTTGTTTTCACATCTCGAGAAAGCGGGCTCTTACCAGTGCAGCTCCCCCCTGAGTACGCATACTGTTGCTTGGGTTTATTTTTCATATCTGACCTAAACGTTAGTTCTTTGCTCGTTTTACTGGTCACGTTTGTTGATTTCCCTGCAGGCAGATATAGACAACACAGTCATAGCTATTTCTAAAACTCAGAGGTGCGAACGCATACGGTGGCGCCTTACTTTGGACTGGGCACCGGGAGGCGAAGAAGGGTTGTGGAAAAATATCAATGAGAAGTCGCACCCATGGTGGATTGATCCTGTTGAAAAGGAGGCGGGCCCAGTGAAGACATTCAAGGACCTGAGTGCCCTCTATTTCAGCTTTCTGCCTTTGGACCTCCTTGCGGGCTTCAAACCCAGCGAGTGTTTCCCAAGAGGCTGGTACTGCAGAGATTGCGGGCTGCTTAATGCACAGAGGTGTTTCCGACATCAGATCTGTCAGAGCTCCAGGTGCAAAGTGATTTTTTTTCTCAATCAGGGTTGTCGAACCTTGCTTACTATTGCGACAGCGTAAACTGGAGCGGGGAAAAGAGACAACTATTTTTAATGCCTTAATTTGCCCCATTGATTCGCTACAAGCACTTCGAGGACCATACCATTGTTTGCCCATACGGGATCCTATCGACTCCGCACCTTTGTCAGTTGGCAAAATCGATTCCACATGGGACGACATGATGCGGAATTTGACGTATCAGGTCAACAGTGGTGTGAGAGTGCACCATGTCTTCACCGGTAACCAAGGGATATTACAACAGGATGCAACAATACTACTCCTCAAGATACAGAACGATGTTATTCTTTCCCGCAGTGACCTACATAGTATGTACCCGTGTTGCTTGGCTTCTGAAATTTGCAAAATTGTAATTCAGGCCCTTATTTTACCTGGTCCACGAAACTTGATCACGGATCCGGGGATCCAGCAGGACAGCCCGAAATACCGAGACTTGTCTTCGACATCCAGGATATCTTGCTTCACTATATGCAAGCATATGGTGAAGTCAACGATGCCAACATCAATCATATCATGATTCAGGCATGGGCCACTCCGGGCTCGAGACGGGTAAGCCAGAAAGGACACTTGATGCTATGTCTTTCTTAAATCCGAATAGGGCGCTGTTTTCAACGCGAAGAGCCACGTTGTCACCATCATTTGCCTGGGCGCCGAAGTCGTCATGAATTTAGTACCCAAACGAGGTTTCGCGGAGATCCCCATTGAAAGCGCGGCGGACCACATGGAGATTGATAGCGAGCGGATCTTAAGTGCGACGCAGCTGGATGGTTGTTCGGAAACTCTTGCGACGGCAGCAGTAGTCTTGCCAAACGACCGCTGCCAAACTGGTCTTAACGCCGCGAATCAATCTGACCCAGCGAGCCTTGCATTAGGGGATGGCAAGGCAGCTGGAAAGGGGAAGGGCACCGGCGGCAAAAAGAGCAAGCAAGCGCCCTTGGAACTTTCCGTGACCCTAGTTCATGGCGATGCTATCATTCTCGAGGGAGATGACTTTGAGGTAAGAGCATCACGCGACCGCGTTTAATGTACTGTTGACCTGAGTACGTTAGTACCAAATCAAGCGCAGCGGAACTACGATTCGTGAGTATTTTGAGTTGGAAGCTTTTGGTTTCTAACTTAAATGACATGGCTTGGCTAGTTCTCATTGGGTCTTATGAGTGATCGGCACGGATCGGTCGGTGGTCGTCTTGGATGTTTCAGATTTGAGGTTCATTGTTACAACTATTAATTATTGTCATTACTCGAGAGTTGCTTGTTCTTGGATCGTTTATTACGACGGAGGGGGTCTTCGTCGTGCATCGTAGTTAGAGCGCTAGAGCGAATCCGAAAGCAGCAATCGAATCTCCCAAACTCACGGACTGGCTGGCGCCTGCTGAGCGTGATCCTTCACAGCAACCAACCTCCAAGACTTATGGCTAAAACACACACATCAACAGATGGACAAGACCCAAACTGGGGAAGAGGTAAATCCTACGTCGCACTTCCATGAATAAAAGTTGAACTTTTGCGTACAGTACTAATTTGCGGTGGGACGGACTGGTGAGCGAGTTCACAGCGATGAATCAGCCATTTAAGCTCGGGTATTTATGATTGTATGTTGTGTGTTCTCCACAGGCCGAAACTGGGGAGGAAAGAACGTGGTGGAAAAGGTGAAGGCAATCCTGATGCGTGCGTCGTTCACTAGCCAGTGTAGCTACGTCAGCTCAAACAGTTTTCCATATCCCAGACCAGACCTCCTCGAGCCCCATATCCTCCGTTCTCTCAGCAATATCAAAATTGCTTCAATACACGCGTCATGTTGCGGGTGTCACTTCATCCTTCTTGACGTGGACGGCGCAGCGTGGATGTTTGGGCGGAATGCATCTTCTGCGCTTGGCGTGTCAGGAGAAGACGCGATATCTGAAGACGCTCCGCGACGCGTCCTTCCGACAGACTTGGGTGCAGAAGAAGGCACTAAGTTCGTGCATGCGGCATGTGGACGTAGTCATTCCTTGTTGGTAGGCGATGATGGACAGGTCTGGTCTGCGGGCGCGAATAACTTGGGCCAGGTGAGTCATGCTTTTAATTCGCGATGTTTGTTGTGTATGTTAACCGGCTGGGGTATGTCAGTGCGGACATCCGGTCGCTGCGCAGATACTCGCTTTCGAAGCGATTGAAGGGCCTTTCCTTGATGGCGAAAGAAAGCATGTCATCAAGGCAGCAGCGGGCATAACGTTTTCCATTATACTTACCGATGATGGCAAAGGTACGTACCCCTTGACGTATGCCGTTCTTCTGCCAGCTGACGTCTTTTTAGTCTTTTCGTTCGGCAGTGGCGAGAAGGGACAGTTAGGGAATGGCAGGACGGGAGAACACATCATTACCGGAAACAAGACGGCGTTTGACATTGAAACCGAGCCTAGTGAGCTTTCGACATTCATTTTGAAACATCACCCGCTGATCTTTTCGTAAAAGTACCCGTGAAAGGACTCGATGATAAGACTGTCATAGACATCGCATGCGGGCAGCAGCACAGCGTGGCCCTCGATTCTGAAGGGTAGGTACTATATAAACTTAGTGATACGTCACTCAAGTGCTCTTAGCCTCGTGCACGTGTGGGGTTACAACGGCTACTGTCGGCTCGGTCTGGGCAACCAACAGGACGTCCTCATCCCCAAAGTGGTACCGCATGTGCGTGTTGGTTCGGTTGTCCCTTGCGAACTAGTGATGAAATAGCTTAACTTAGTTTGCCGGACCGAATGAAACAACGATGGGCGCTCATATTATCGCCGGCCCTTCGAATACCGTGGTTCTGGACAAGCAACAATTGTATTGGATGGCCGGAAAGGTCCGTCAACACCAGACAGTCGTGTGTTATTTCTGACCCTATTTGCAGTGGAAGAATAGCGGAGAAGGTGTGCATGAACTATCGGCTCGGTTTTTTATGCATTCGCTTAGCTAATCTGGGTAGGATCCTCTGGCTCACCATACTCCTCATTTAGGTTTATCCAAGATCTAATGTAGGACATCTGCTTCTTGTCGTGTTTGTTGATTTACGAATGTGGCACTTTTCATCAGGGGTTGCAAAATATCTGGTGGCAGTTGCGGTGGAGTCACCCATTTCGCTCTCACGACTGATGACGACGGCGGTGTCATGACGGTTGCTTGGGGGCAAAATGCGTCCTACGGTAAGTAAATGAAGAATTTGCATGACGGATTCATCCTGAACGATGATCGGAAGGTGAACTCGGCCTGGGGCCCGATGAACCAAAAAGTGCCACCAAACCCACTCGCCACCAGCCTCTCGCAGGGATTGAGGTTATAAGGTGAAACATCCTCTACCCGCAAGTTGGTACAATTGCAATGTTTATATGATCCCATCTAGCGTGGCAGCTGGTCAACATACGACCTTGTTCTTGGCAAAACCAAATGATAAATTCTCTGATCTTCCACGTCATCCCCTTGAGGTTGACGCCCCTGAACTCTGTATAGTATGCGACAAGGATAACGGGGACGACGATCCTGCCTTGGAATGTGACAAGGTTGGTTATATTCATAACTTTCAATGACAGTGCTTACGAGGTTGGATCAATAGTGCGACCATCCATACCACTTGGGCTGCCTTGATCCTCCTCTGGAGGCCATTCCAGAAGGTGAATGGTTCTGTCCTAAATGCGTCGGTGAGCTGGGTGCCCTTTCAGGTCACGACTCCAAATCGTCCGGAAAAAAGGGCACCAAATCGTCGCCGGACGCCAAGGGGGGCACGAAGAGGAAGGCAGCTTCTTCTTCAAAAGAAGGCGGTAAGCACTCGATCAATCTTACCGTGACCTGGTGATCCCTGATGTCTCTCTGTAGCTCCTAAACGTAAAAAATGACGATACATGGAAGATACGGAGGACCCAAACATACTACATCCGGAACTATACCTTCCCTGGAAATGTTCTTTGTGTACTACATTGCCTATTCTCGGTGTAACGTTTAGTTGGGTCTTATCGCTCTCGATGTTGTCTACTGACCTGAAGTGTATATAGCCTTTTCACATTCCCCACTTTATCGATGTTGTGTGATGTATAATTTTGTTTTATATGTAGATGTTACTCAACTGTTCTCCGTGTGAGATACACTGGAAATCCCCCACTCTTTATTGGAAAACATCATTTGCCCAATGACTTTTGTGCTGAAAAACATGATTGTCGTGCGACATTATCAATGCGGTGGCGTGGCTATGGTATGACAATTGTGTGAACCTAAACACTTCATTCACTGAAAGCGGCTTGAGAAAGAAGACAGTACAAACCAGGCCTGCTAGGCCTGACTCCCGCAGAGATCAGATACTGCGTTGATAATGTTGAACTGAGTCAAAGTACTAGTAGTCTGTGACATACTCATCGTGTCACATGTCATTAAACATTTCAATGAGTTGGTCCTCGGACGTTTCTCAATTTCCTTGCAGGTCTTTGGAGCCAGTGATAACTTTTAAACCGTGGGCCTTTCTTCCGACCTAGGTTAACTTGATATCTCTGACGGATGCTTAGATTTTTCATGTGGCAACATGGATTTTGCACTTGCCAGTGCCTGGCAGCACTGTCAACTTGAAGTCTTGGGGTGCATGTCCGCGGTCAGCGTTTTCGGTTATCTATCGACAGACGAATGAAAATAGTTCGACTTCCTGGCGTTTCCCGAAATTCCGTCAAGTCAACACATCAACAAATAGTAGTATCATTGCCCGGCGGTTTGGCAAGGGTATGACTTGTTGTCAGTTTTCTAGCTAGACAAAGCAGAACCCACCCTTTAACTGATTGTTGCAACCCACTTCGCTCAGACGTACTATCCGTTTCAAACAATGAGTGGGCAAAATCAATCAAGGAATTTGAGACAAGATGCTTCTCCTGCTGAAATCCGCACATCCAGTGAAGCAACTGCCAGTGGAAGCTCAGTATGTCGTTGATGAGGACCATTTTTAACTCGAAACAGAATTCTGATTCATCCTTCCTCCAGGGTACTGAGGGCAGACGTCGTGGCAAAATCCGTCAGTTTCTGGGGAAGGTTAAGAATGTGACTCAAAAGATTTCTGTGAGTCGACAAGGATCCTGAGTTTCCTGGAAAAAGGCTCATGTGATCGTATGTGTGATCTTGCAAAAGCATTTAAAGGATTCTCGCGGCCGTGACCCGGTTCTCCCAAATGTTGATCGTGAGGGTGCTTCTTCAACTGCGAATATCGAGGTCAGTCACTTTTAGTTTTCGCTCTCTCTGTCTATCTAAATCATGGTGGTTGTATAGGTTCGGGATGTTCCCTCTGGTATGGAACAGGGTGCAGATCCCCAATCGGCACTTCAGAATGCCCAAGAGACTGTAAAACTCATGACACCACTTTCGGCACATATGGCATCTGGGCAGTCCGCCGTCAAAGATTCACCAGTGGATCTTGAGGCTGCATATAATTTTCAGGACACATATCTTCAAGCCCTCAGGATATTCGACGGTGTCATCAGGACGCTTGCGGAGGTATGGACCATCTCTCTCGATCGGAACCGAACCAATCCGCTTCATAGGTACATCCATACGCAAAGTTGGCATTGAGCGTGTTGTCTTGGGCTGCAAAAGTAGATGTGGTTTTGTTCTCATCCGTATCTCTTTCTCAATTGTAATACCTGCAGATAATTCTTGCTCAAGCAGATCGCGATACAGCAATACTTGGCCTCCTCCAGAAGTTGGGAGACGTTTATGGCTTCATCACAGAAGACAAAAGGCTTCACCAGATTTCGTCGATGCACACTATCCTTGGACAAATTTCTCAACAGACCCTTGAATGCGCCTATTTCATTAGAGATTATTCAGAGACCAAGAACTTTTGTGAGTCTTCAGCAAGTCACTGCGCATTTCATCGTCTCAATTTTTATCACAGGGAGAAGAGCCGGAAAGAACATTGGACGAGAAACCAATGATGCAATTCGAGGGTACAGCGGAATGTTGGATAAACTCATGGACAACTTCCAGAAACAAGTTACTCGCGATGTAGCCATCTATGTCCATCGGACAGGTAAGGGTTCGTACGTACTTCCCTCACGACATCTATTCATGTCTCCAGGTGAAACACTAGATCTCAGCGGTATGACCTATGCGGATGGCGCGGGACGGGACACTGGGAAACAATGCCTACCAGGAACACGCACGGAAATCATCTCCGACATCACAGACTGGATCAACAGCACCGGAGACGATGTTCAGCGTGTACTCTGGCTATCTGGCCCTGCAGGCAAGGGCAAGTCGGCCATTGCTCACACGATTGCTAACTGGTTCAACGATGTGGGAGGACTCGGTTCATGTTACTGCTTTGATCACCAGCGAGCTGCTGACCGTCGTCATGAAAGGATTTTTTCTACCATCGCGCGCGACCTGGCCGACCGTGATCCGGAGATGAGGCGAGCATTGGCGGAGGCAGTTAAAGATGCGAGTTCACTCAAGACTACAGTGGATATCGTCCAGCAGTGGGACAAGCTCCTCATGAAACCACTGGGGAAAGCCTCAGGGTCAATTCTAAGACCTGTCGTCATCGTGATAGAGGCACTGGATGAGAGCGGCGGAGTTGAGACACGGTTTCGCCTTCTCCAAATTCTTGCAGGCAAACTTGGTGTTCAACGAATCACCGAACTCCCAGCCAACTTTCGGGTTATCATCACTTCTCGTCCCCTTCGCGACATCGAAGCTGAGCTTGCAGGTGCTCAGCATATCCTGCGGATGTCCATGGACGACATTTCATCAGCCACCACTGAGCGCGACATCCACACTTACGTATCGAAGGAGCTGGAAGGGTTATCGAATTTCGGGGACAGAGAATTCACAACCCTCGCTGAAACAGCTGATGGACTTTTTGAGTGGGCGCGTCTCGCCTGCAGGTATATCAAAGCGCCCCCTCCTGGTTTATCCCCAACCGAGTCCTTCGGCCTTGTCACGTCCCGTGATGTTACAGAGCAGGAAAATTTGTTATATGATATGTATCAGTTCATCTTGACAGAGGTCATGCGAAAGGACAAACTTACACACACTGCGTCTCAGCACAAACAACTAGCGAGGTTTCGTTCTGTGATGAGACAAATCCTTGGTGCAGCGGAGCCCCTCTCTATAGAATCCCTGAATGTGATGCGGAGCCATTTTCCAGACACGAGCGAGCATTACGAAGTGCAAGTCATGATAGAACACATGGGATCCCTTCTTAGCGGCACTACCAACTCTTCTACCCCCATCCGACTCCTTCATACATCCTTCCGCGATTTTCTGACGAACCAATCATACAGTGGGGAGTTTTTCGTTGACGTGTCGAAAGCACAACGCGACCTTGCTTTCGCATCACTACGAGTGATGGAACATGGGCTTTCCTTCAATATCTGCGATTTGAAATCGTCGTATCTTCCTAATTCCGAAGACCCCGGGTTGCGAGAACGAGTTGAAAAGTGTATCCCCCCACACCTATCCTACGCCTGTCGATTTTGGCCTGCTCACGTACAAACAACAGGATTCGAAAAGGAGCTCGCGAATGAAGTCAAAATATTCTTTGACCATCAGCGACTGCTCTTCTGGATCGAAGTACTTGGCATCATCAAAGCGCTCAGCGGTGCAGTCCCTGCCCTTCCACGCATTGCCCAGTGGCTGATGGTGAGCACATGGTCAATGAGTGTCAAATAAAGCGCTGACACTCAACTACAGGGCGAGTCTGGATATGAAGATGTCTCGTTTGCCGCAATGGATGTGCAGAGATTTATCCAAGTCTTTGGGGGCGTGATCTTGCACAGCACGCCACATCTCTATGTGTCAGCACTACCGTTCTCTCCCCTCAACTCTACGATATCCCGAAAATGCGCTACCAAATTTCTGAATACTCTTCGTGTGTCATGTGGACGTAATAAGAACTGGACGGCCGCTCAGACTGTGATCAGAGGACACACCAGTTATGTTTACTCAGTCTCGTTCTCGCCGGATGGGACTCGCATTGCGACTGGATCGGATGATTGCACTGTGCGGCTGTGGGATGCAGTGACGGGGCAACCAATAGGCAAGCCTTTACGAGGGCACAGTTCTTCAGTTACCTCAGTCTCATTCTCGCCGGATGGGACATGCATCGTGTCTGGCTCAGACGATAACACTGTCCGGCTGTGGGATGTAGCAACATGGCAGCCCGTTGGTGAACCCTTATATGGGCACACTGATACAATTTACTCGGTCTCGTTCTCGCCAAGTGGAACTCGCATCGTGACAGGTTCGGCGGATAACACTATCCGACTGTGGGATGCAGCAACGCGGCACCCAATTGGTGCACCCTTACGGGGACACACTCAAGGGGTTAACTCAGTGTCGTTTTCGCCAGATGAAACTCGTATTGTTTCTGGTTCAAACGATAAAACTATCCGACTGTGGGAAGCGGCAACTGGGCAGCCTGCCGGCGAGCCATTGCTGGGGCACACTGATGCGGTTAGGTCAGTCTCGTTCTCTCCGGATGGGACCTGCATCGCGACTGGTTCCTCGGATAAGACTGTCCGTCTGTGGCATGCAGCAACGAGGAAGCCTGTATGTGAACCCTTGGAGGGACACACTGATTGGGTTGGGTCAGTTTCGTTCTCCCCGGATGGAGGTCGCATTGTGTCAGGTTCGCACGATGGGACTGTTCGGCTGTGGGATTCAGCAACAGGAAGACCAGTTGGTGAGCCCTTATTGGGGCACACTTGGCAGGTTCTCTCAGTCTCGTTCTCTCCGGATGGGACTCGCATCGCGACTGGTTCTGCGGATAACACTGTCCGACTGTGGGATCCAGCTACAGAGCAGCCAGTTAGTGAGCCCTCCCAAGAGCTCACTAATTCAATCACTTCAGGCTCGCTATCGCCGGATGGGACCCGCTTCGCGATTGGTTTTTGGGATGGCACTGTCCGGCTGTTGAATGCAACGACGGGGCAGCCAGTTGGTGAGCTCTTCCAGGGGCATATTCGTGCGGTCTCCTCAATCTCATTCTCTCCTGATGGGACTCGCATGGCAACTGGTTCTCGGGATAGGACTGTCCGGCTGTGGGATACAGCGACGGGGCAACCAGTTGGTGGGCCCTTGATGGGGCACACTGATGAGGTTGGCTCGATCTCGTTCTCGCCGGACGGAACTCGCATAGTGACTGGTTCGGATGATAAGACTGTCCGGCTGTGGAATGTAGGAACGGGGCAGCCAGTTGGTGAGCCCTTACGGGGGCACAATCTTGGGGTTAGGTCAGTCTCGTTCTCGCCCGATGGAACTCGGATCGCGACTGGTTCTCGGGATAAAACTGTCCGGTTGTGGGATGCGGCAACGGGGCAGCCAATCGGTGAGCCTTTGATAGGGCACACTGATGAAGTTAGCTCTGTCTCGTTCTCACCGAATGGCACTCGCATCGTGACTGGTTCATATGATAAGACTATCTGGCTTTGGGATGCAGGAACAGGGAAGCCAGTCGGTGAGCCATTGCGGGGGCACATTCATTGGGTTAGGTCAGTTTCGTTCTCGCGGGATGGGACTCGCATCGTTTCCGGTTCAAACGATCACACTGTCCGGCTATGGGATGTTGCTACAGGGCAGCCAGTCGGCCATCCCTTGCGAGGGCACACTGAGTTGGTCAGTTCAGCCTCTTTCTCGCCGGATGGGACTCGCGTCGTTTCTTGTTCGTGGGATGGGACTTTCCGGGTCTGGTATGCAGCGATTGGGAAGTCATTGCAGGATTACGCCGAAGAAGACCGTTCAGCATCCTCCCTGCATGGCAGTTGCGTCCCACTTCCCACAGTGGCAATCTCCGCACCCAACATTGCGGACGATGACTTCATCTCCTTCTCATCAAATCCGACATACGCACTGCATGACACTGCTGAGCTACTTGCATGCACCCCCCATGATGACCGCAGTTTGACGTTCGCTCTTCTGGGAGATGATGGGTGGATGATGGGACCCAATCGCCGGCTCTTATTCTGGGTGCCACCCGCTTCACGAGAGGCATTTAGATATAATCCACGAACTGCGTTAGTATTTGGGAAAGGATGCGTTGAGCTTGATTTGAGCCGCATGGCACATGGGACATACTGGCAACACTGCTACGGGTAAGTTTCCAGTCTTTTCCGTTCCTCGCAGTCAATCAATTCAATATTTCTAGACCTTCATAACGACGATCTTATTCCATCAAAATGACTCAACTAGCGGACACGACAGAGAACATGCGTGGAAGAACATGCGAAACAAATGTAGATGAGGAAATGTACGAGCGCTAGGAACGAACAAAGTCACGAACAATGCGAGACCACGCTTCGTATGTTAAGCAGAGTACTGGGCGCGGATGTACCAGACCTAGTGCGATAATGGGCTCGCTCTCCTTACAATTCGATGACAGGAAAAGGATTGTGATACAGTTGCAAAAAAACTGCTCAGCCTCTACATGTTGTGCATCCAACTAGTTCGTTTGAATGTTGGAACGTTGACATGTTAGCGCGGGTCAATTCTCGCGAGACTAGAACTAGAAGGAGCGCTGAGTATCATTCAAAGTTGGGGGTGTGAAATTTGTGTTCACCGAACGACGAGCATAACTGTACGTTGCACTGCCAATATCTTTAGCACCTCCGTTTGTACTTGGTAGTGTCAAGAAATATTACAAACGACAAGGACGCGCTTGCGCCAAAACCTTCCCCTGCAAACATCACCCATAGTCAGAACGCGCGTCTTTACTCACTTTTATTTTGTCTCGACGCACGCCAGCACCTTCAAAGCTGGCACCATACCGCGCGGCACGTTGTTGGACTTTTTCTCGAGTGGGATCAATTTCAGTCGAATGAACAGTCAAAGTTCCGGGACTCCTGTAAGTTAATAATAATCAGATCTACGAGGATGGGTGAACTTAAGATGATGTGAGGATCAGACAAGATGTGACAGGGACGGAAACATACCTTGGCAGAGTATGACGATGACGTGAACAGTAGCATCTCAAATGACGGCAGCTATGTCAGAGAAGGTAGTCTGCTGCACGGATGAGGATCACGACGGAGTGAAAGTAATTCGCCAGGCAAGAATTTCGCCAACTCAGTACTTGGTTACAAAAGCACAGCAATCAGCGGTATAGGGATCGTTGCTGCCTTCGTGAATACAGTACAAGCACTCCATGACCTGGCAGGTCGACGAAGTCCTTATGCAGGCTGCGTTCCAGAACCTGGGTGACCATCTGCGCGTGTCAGTCCAAAGGTAGTATCATGCCTGGCAATGTGAAACTATTAGTGATATGTCGAGTATGTACTACGGAACTCGTGATTGTCTCATAAAACGAATGCATTTACTTTACTCCCCAGAGCCTAAACCCTCACCAATGATGCATCGTTCGATGAGCATGAATGTAGGTGCGCAGCTCGATGGTGGCACACTATCCTCCTCCCATTGCCAAAGGTGTTCGTCAGTGATATCCTTTGTTCCTGCATCTGATATAGAATCGAGTGGGGTAGCGACTTTGGTCGACTCGACCTCCAAGCCGGATGGACTTGTCGGACATAAATCGGGGTCATCAAAGGCCATAATGTCATCATGGTCCACCTCGATCGTCTGAGTCCACTGACTTGGATCATTAGCGACACCTTTCCGGGATGCTTGAAATTTACGGAGTCTCTCTTGGTGAAGAACTATGCGTCCGGCCTGAAAAAGCGAATGAGAAAGAAGTTAACCGCCCAAGATTTTGCACTCAACAGCAAACCAAAGGCAGGAAAGCAGCACGCTAGTGAAATTCAGTGAGCAGAGAAACCTGCGGTATATGCAAGACTTACTAAAAGATGATGTTTGCACCCATCGGTGTGTTGATGACGCGCGTGATGCAGAGAAACATAAAGGTGAAGATCACTGGAGTGATGAGCCATATGAAAAAATAAGGACACCAAACCTACATATTATTGCAATGACCGTGCAGCTACCGTCGCGGACTGCAAGCTTGAGCCAAGCATGTGGAACTTCCGACCAGCCAGGTTGGTTTCCGAAGTATCGCCATAGCATTGCAACAAGGATGAACACAAAAGTTACAATGATCGAGACACTGGTTTTGAACTCGGCGATCAGATATATAAGAGGTGCGAAAATTCTCACCCGACATAAATCCGATTGTGGTGAGCTGAGAGCATGACGCAAGTGGGGGAATAGTGAGAGCCAGTAACAATCAATCGAGCATTGCTTGCCATGGCGGCAGACTGCGCGCCACTGAAGATGAACAAGAGTGCAAATATAGTTTTGCTTTGATTGTACATTTTGTACACTGCAACGAGGGAGAATAAACAGTCAACCTAGAGTACGACCAAAAGCTACGCACCCCGCGTCATGAGTAATAACTCCACTGAAAACAGCAGATATTGGGTTATCGCGGTCTGGTACGAGAACCATACTTTGCAAGCGAACTGACTATTGGGAACCCCAAAGGCCATCCTAAACGCAAAGCAGACGTTGTAGCTAGCGACAGGAGTGAGCACGGGATATCGAGTTGCCAAACCGCCCACCTTTGGCTGGCTAAGCCAGCATACCTTGTCACTACAAATATTTTGGCTTCTGTGGTCTTCCAAAACCGCCTATTTGCCAAAAAAATGTTCATCGATGGCATTTATCAATACATGGACAATACGGCACTCACGGCCAAATCAGCCGAATTTCATCGGACAAAAACCAGAGGTATTCGAGGGTCATGAATGCAGTTAATGTCGCTGATGAGTCTATAAATCAAACTGGACGAATGATCAGACAGCAATCGAAACGAACTTGTTAGTATAGCAACTTTGAGTGCAACAGGATCGACGAAGTGGAACATCACTGGCACAAGCAGGCGCTGGCAACGCCAAGTAAAAGAGCGACTAAAGTTGAACAAAGAAGAACAGAAAAGCAACAGACGAAAGTCTGGACCTGCTTAAATATCAAACAGTTACTAGTGAAGTAGTATACTTATATATGTGTTTGTGAGCAGACCCGACGAACCTAGGGTCTAACTGACCCTGACGAAGCAACAGCATGCCGTAAATGCACACGCTAGACTTGAAGCCGAACAACCTCATGTAATAGCTTGAAAGTTGGGGTCAAACTATGTACTAAAACTGTGAAACTTTACTTACTTCGAGTTCGATTCGCAGGGGACCGCCGCGCGACTAGTGACAGTGCCGATGAGCTAGTAGTTATAGCGTTAGTCCAAACGATATGCCGTTCACTCACAAATGACTCCCCCCTTTCTACGTTTCGTTTCTACCCCTTGAAGCGGCCCGGCTTGACAACGTATAAGTAGTGTATGCAGTGTGGGTCCATTGCCCGAGTCGGCGGACTTAAACATAGTTGAACTTTGTTTTCTGCATGTGTTTGTGAACAACTTGAAACACTCATCGATAACATGCGGCAAAAACGATGTCTCAAATCACCGCAATGGCCCAGGCTCGGTGATCAGGGTACATTTAAATAATATTCCGCTACGCAACCATACAGGGTCGATTGCCCGCGAATTTGATCACGATTTTATGTACAATTTCGTAGGTGCCGCAAGCCCTCCAAGTCTCTTCAAGATCGCAACCATCTCCTTCCGCGACTCCAACAAGGGAAGAATAACGCTGAAGGTCCCACTCATGAAAACCCACACACTTCGCCGTCATCATTAATTGAAGTTCGTGCATCTGAATTGATTAGTACTCACATGGAGCATGTCACCCAAAATGTGTAAAACTGCTTGCTGAACACGTAGTTTGTGAAAAACATGGTCAACGGGACTGGAAGGTCTAGGTAAGATTCTGCATGGCAACGCAAGCGGTAGAACTAACCAATAAGAATGACAATGACAGACATTGCTGATGAATACCACGCCGCTCGCCTGAACACCCTTTGTAGGGTGTCGTGGCAAAGGGGGTCCTCTTGGGCAACTGGATCCGTGGGTCTTGCCTCGAAATCTGACGGCAATTTTTCACGCTTTTCGGCGGATGCCACATCCGAATCGGGGTCGTTATTTTCCGCATTGTCCAGCATTGCAATAGCCCGGGTTCCCTCGAAATCGTAATTATTAGGTTCTTACATGACCATCATCAGTTGCATGCAGGCATGTTGCAAGTGACCGCTTACTCAACAGAGACACGAAGACGGTAATGAGCCCCGAGAACAAAAAACCAGTAAGACCACTGCATACAGCGGATATTGGCAATGCGAGGTTAGCTATGGTGATGGAGCCTGTAAAATGAATAGCTTGTCATCACGAAGATCTTTGCAGACAAAACCAAAAATGCTCTCCATTGATCTTCCAGCAGCCGATCATCCATGCCAGCATCCCGAGAATAGCCCCAATAATGGAACCACACAAGAGCCCGGCACGCGTAAGCTTAGACCACCATACCGTGAGGATGATAGGGATGACTGCGGGACTGAGTACTATTCCCCTGCGCCACCCATCGAAGAGTAAGCGTGTTGAGTTAATTTGTCAAATGATCCACGCACTGAACATAGTACATCTAGGGCAACCTGGTTCAGCCTCAATGGAATAATGTCAGGGAATGTTCTCACCCAACCCAGGTCGATGTTCGCTTGATGGAGCTGTGACGCAAGTCAACAGATTCCCCTTGAGTTACTGGAAAAAGTACTTACTATGGTCGCCCAGCACCCCATCCATATCGCCCATGCACAAATCGCGTAGTGTGACACACGAACAATCTCCGCGCCCGTCGCCTGCGGATTCCAGTAGGTACGATAGATGCTACATTTAAATGAGTCATGATAACGACCAATTTGGTGGCATTCAGGTCTTACTCGTACGACCTTACATTGGGTGAGCGCGTGCGCAGAAACCGTGCCTGAGCCAAACTTACACGATACTCGATACTGCGATGAGCTCCGCACTAGCAGCGGACGTCACGGCCATGCTGCAGAAAATATATGTTTAATGTTTAATAATGTTTTTTTTTTTTTCGTGACTCACAAAACCACCAGCAATAACGCCACAGCTCCACCTTTCCCCATCAGCACTACAGCCGCAGCAGGCGCGGCGAGTCCCGCACTCGTCTGTTGCGGTGACAAAGGGAATGGGTATGTTGGAAACAAAGGCTAAAGTTACGTTAACGGCAGTGAGAAGGCGGTGCACGAAACCTTACATTGCTTTGGAGCGCTCGGGCACTCAGACCGAGGCACGATCCGAAAGCCCAAGGAACGGCAAACCAAGAGAGACCACCGAGCATCTGTGACATTGTGGTGAGAGTTGCATCATTCGGTAGAGGAATGCGAATACATAAGCTTTCGTTGTTCCTTTGGGGTGACTTGCAATTGCCTTGAGGTTGATAAACACATCAGTTTACGATTGCAGTGCAAATATACGTTATTGACCCTTTGCCAGTATCCTGCGGGCTCCGCGTCAGAAGACTAAATACGACGTAAATATACAACACACCCTGATCGCAAAAGACGCCAGCGAATCCTGAAAGCAATGCTGATGCTCCAAAGACAAGACCCTGAGAGGAATGAGCAGTGTGACAGAGTAAATGAACCAATGCCAGCCACCCACCTGATTCGACTTCATAGTCATGTAGCTTCCATTTGCGTTACCGGCAACAGGCACGTCAATTGCAGCTTGTGTGAGCAAGTCGTACATTCGAGCTAAGCTACCAATCTCCGGTGATGTCCCGCTTTATTCGCACAAATTCTCATCAGTGGCAAATTCCTGTGGCATGGAGACTTCACCTACTATGCACGGAAAATGAAGGTGTAAATGATGGCGAATAGAATGATGGTGTGTGTCCAATCACAAATAAAGGTGGCACGTAATCCACCAAATACGACATAGACTGCGATGCCAATTGGCAATAGAAAATATGCAGCAAGTATGTTCATGCCAGTAAGGGCGTTCACAGTGGAGGCTCCTCCCACTAATCAAACACGCATCAGTAGCCGTATTTCGACGTAAACGGCAATCTCACCTAAGAGAGATCCGCATACAACAAGAACGCAGATGAATGCATATATGGTAAACACGATATGAGCTGCGGTACCGAAGCGAACTTTGACAATCTTTAGAAAAGTTAACAAGCCAGTCTCACGTACAGCGTACGTACATACCTCTAAGAATGTGTGGGCGCCGTTCGCGTTCATCTTAACTTTGGCAGCCACCATCCCAAACATCGCTACTTGAATAGAACCGCCCGCACCGTACCACCTTTAGGAAATTTGATCAGTCAAAGCTTGAAGAGGCAGAAGCCGACTGACCAAGGGCCGCTGACACCTAGGCAAGATCAGCGCATATTGTTCAAGCATAAGTCGTGTTCCATACCAAACGTATAAGCTGCAGTGCTGGATTGAAGGAGAGTGGCGCTCCACGTCCAGGCGCTGACACTGTAATGACACATTATAGGCGTCCAGATGGGCGAACAAAGATGACTTACATGCCGCAGCACACTAACCCGGGCTAGCATAGGTAGATCAGCTAAAGTCCTATTTGGCTAGGAAGACCGACACACTTTGACACTGCGGGAAGCACTCTAGAAGGAGTCCCATTATATGACGTGCACAAGGAGCATCATGCGACGAACCGTAAACTCTTCAGATGAACTTGGGGTAAATCGGGAGAAGTTGGATTGCACGGCAGTCAAGCATAACATGACGAGGGCAAAGAAAAACCCGACTCCTAAAAGTGAATCTAGAAACTGATCTCGACCGGACTTTGGATGACCCACCGACAACTACTCCGTATCCAACGCTTTGGTCTGATCCATAGAATGAGTGAATGAGTAACTTGAGAAAATGACAATTTCACACCAAGAGTGGGCCTGAATTCTACGAATTGAGACATGATCTTTGTAGACACGAAGCGAGTAGGGGTTGTAAGACTGCAGAAGATACTGCTTGCCTTCATTTTTATCATAGCATCTAAGAATATCGAGAAAGATAAGCAAAAAGATAGTCCGTCATTCGTGTGATACATTCATTGTTCTTTGGAAAACAGGTGCTATTGATTGACAAGCGCGGAAGGGCGAGAACACTTACAAATCTCAAGGAGGCCCGTGTCGTTCTATCCCGGTGCATCTTATCTAGGACCAAGGTGATGTAGATTACGCCAAGTAGGGAGCTCGTGACAGTGCCAAGGGGAGGCTTCAGTCCAACAGTCAAATTTCGCAGATTTATTTGTGGTCTTCAAGGCACTCGAGGCGAGAGGTCAGTGCATGAAAGAGTGAATTTGATCCATAGTCTCGGGGTGTGCTTCAATATGTCTACGGGCTAAGGCTGGCACGTTTCCCATACACTTTTCCAGATCTATGTATGGGTATAAGTGACTTTGTCCGCATATACCATGAGCGGTATCAGCTCACCTCGTGACATGGTCATTTTGATTGTCGGCTGCACTCCTGTTCAAGCGCTTTACTCAACTTCTGAAGTTGGGCAGTGATTGAAGTGTCACTACCCTTGGAGGGTGTGCTACGAGCTTGAAAATCGCCGAGAAAATTATTGACACGAGCAAGAGCGTGTCTGGAGGAGATTGAGACTGATGAGGCGGCTTGCAGACGGACTGGAGGATGGGCTATATCGTCCATGATCTGTAACTTGTCGGTTGGTTGGAGTACAAGTTGTAACTATACAAACGGGTACTGCCAGTGACTAGTGATGTCCGATAGTTTAGGCAAAGACGATCCCATAATGAAATCCCACGTTTCTTGAAGCTCTTCTCTAGTGCCAATCATTTCTCTTGGAGTCTGAAAATCATAGAATCTCTATTAGTTAGTTTCTATACATACGCTACTAGACTTTGCTAATAGTGAGGACAAGCAGTACTTACAGGTATATTTAAAGTAAATCCTTGTTGGCAAGCCGACCTTTTACCCCACGGCCCGGAAAATGCCGGGGCAAGAAGGCCAGAATCAGCCGTTTTTCTGGTTCGACTGCGTCCATTTCATCTCACTTCAGGTGAAGGAGCGACAGCTGGCAAGCGCACTCTTTTATTCGACACCACAACCTCCAAACGACCTTCTAGCATCTAATTCTCGACGTCTGCAACCATGGGAAAGTTAACTTCATTGCTAGGTCTCCTCTTAACACATCCTCTTGAGTTCAGAACTCTTGTTCATTTCTACCTTTACCATGAAACAAAACGCGACATCACGGCTCAGCAAGAGCACCCTACGTCAGGCTGGGACCGCGCCTCCATGCGCCGCTGCTGGGAATTCCTCGATACAACAAGTAGAAGTTTTGCAGCTGTCATTAAGGAGCTTGACGGCGACCTTGCAAGAACGGTAAGCATTTTGCCTCTTTTGTGTTTCTTTTTTGCACTGGTCTCTGTCCATGTTTGCACGCCGATTCTGTTTTAACCAGCCTGTTATCCCTTTTAACATGATTGACCCTTGACTTTCTAGATTTGCATGTATTACCTCATTCTGCGTGGCCTGGACACAATTGAAGATGATATGACTATCCCCGACGAGAAGAAGCAGCCAATACTCCGTCAATTCCACAACTTGACAGTAACACCTGGCTGGAACTTCACAGAGAACGGTCCTGATGAGAAAGATCGATACCTACTCCTCGAATACCACACTGTCGTTGAAGAGGTTAATAGACTACCACCCCAGTGCGTTCACATATTCATTGGTGCTTTTCTCTCTAACCCTACTGCAGATACAAGGCTGTAATTCTTGACATCTGTCAGAAAATGGAAAACGGTATGGCGGATTACGCACATAAGGCCGCAACCAACGGTACTGTTTACCTTGAGACTATTGCGGACTATGACCTCTACTGTCACTATGTCGCAGGCCTCGTAGGTGAAGGTCTCACTCGCATCTGGTCAGCCTCGGGCAAGGAAGCGTCTTTCCTCTGCGATCAACTTGAGCTAGCAAACTCTATGGGACTTCTCCTCCAAAAGACTAATATCATCCGTGATTTCCGGGAGGACGTTGAGGAGAGACGTTTCTTCTGGCCTCGAGAAATTTGGGCTAAATATGGCTTCAACGAAATGAAAGATATGTACGAGAAGGGCGATGTTGAACACGCTACATGGATCCAGAGTGGCATGGTTCTCGATGCTCTGCGACACGCATGCGATTCTTTGGACTACCTCCGCCTGCTCAAAAACCAGAGCGTGTTTGTGTTCTGCGCAGTCCCCGTCTCCATGGCAATGGCCACATTGGCGCTTTGCTTCATGAACCCAGAAATGTTCCAGCGCAATATCAAGATACGAAAAGCAGAGGCTGCTCGCGTACGTCATGTTCACCCATAATTTATTTAGGTATACTGAAACACCACAGCTTATCATGCGGTCAACAAATACCAGAGAAGTCGCCTTGATCTTCCGGGAGTACGCACGGAAGATCCACCACAAGGCCAAACCGCATGATCCAAACTTCCTCAAAATTTCAGTGATGTGCGGCAAGGTACTTCATGCGCACCCTCACATTGTTCGTCAATGACCAAGCATCATTATTCAGATCGAACAATGGTGTGAACAAAATTTCCCCTCGTTCGTCATACTCGGCGAAAAGGGCCCGGTATATGACTCCGCAGATAAAAGAACAGCCATCTACAGGGCAGAAGAGAAGAGGGTAGCCGAGCGTCTTGCCGCGGATCCAAGGAATGCACCTTTGCCTCAGGACCTATTCCCATGGGAGCTTGCTGCCTATGTCGTTGGCGCAATGTTGCTTGTGCTAGGCCTCAGCGCTCTTATGGTATGGGTCATGCTGAAGTTCATTCCACAGGCATAAGGTTTGGGATACCGGATTGTCACATTTGGTATTTTGTTCTTGGAATATGTACAGATATACCCCTCAAACTTACTGTTACCATTAATGGACCGAGATGCTTTTCGATACCGTTGCTGCTTATCTTTGTGCATCCTGTTGATGATGTTGTTCGGTGCTAGCTGAATCAGAGTGCTGTTGCATGGGACGGGACGTGAAGCTACTTTCGAAAAACAGGTAACTGGAGACCTTGAGTTACACGATTGACGAATGGGCAGACGAGAATCCATCGACGAGTCTGTTATGGATGTGTGTATCGCTCGAGCTCACTCACCTCCGGTTCTTCAAACTCCTCTAATGTATTCTCTGTTAACTGCTGAACGGCTCATGTCGTGACTCATTAGAACACATGATTCAATAATAATTTCGCCGGGCTAAGTATGACATTCAACGGCCGGCCTGCGAACTGTCGATAAAACTTACTCGGTGGGCATTGTGGTAGATCAAAGACTAGTAGACAGGGGTATGGGCAGTATGTACGACCCCCCATCTGAGTAACTTTCGCACACCGTGCTACACCCCCTCGGTGATTCCCGAAATGTAACTCTGTGCTGCTTGAAGGCATCTGTGCGAAACAACATTAATTGGCGAGAGCCGTGGGCCATAAGTTGCTGCGTTACAACAGCACAGGATTCAGTTTCGTTCTGTTCGTCTGTCAGGAACTCGCTATTCACAGATAATCGAGGACGATGTCTCGATTCGTTCGTGCATCCAAATATCGGTGAGCACAATCACAAGATTGCAGCGCACCGAGAGACTGATCGCGTCTCCCACAGCCATGTCTTCGGACAGGCAGCAAAGAAAGAACATGGATATGAAAATGTGAAGGTCTCCGGCAGCGCATGGGATACGAATCTCGTCTCTGCCTCTGGGGTGACTACTTTCCCTCGTCACGTCCGTCCTTTGCTGATATACCCCCCAGCGATACATCAGCGTTAATTGGAATGCATCCGGAGGTGGCGCGTTCGCAATACTTCCTCTTCCTTCCCCTTTTGCAGCTGTCCCAAACTTCCCGTACAAACTTCCTGATGTTATTCCACTCGCGCGCAGTCACACTGCCCCCGTCCTTGATACCGATTGGTCCCCACATAACGACTCTATTGTTGCCTCAGGTGGTGAAGACGGAAAGGTTATGATCTGGAAGGTTGAGTCTTCGGCTTTTGAAGACTGGGGTCAGGATCATTGGGTACCACAAGACTTTGACCCTGTCGCCCGCATCGATGCATCGCCACGCAAGATCGGCCAAGTTCTCTTTCACCCCACCGCGTCTAACGTTCTCGCCAGCGCGTCCGGCGAACACACAGTTAAGCTGTGGGATCTTGCTGATACAGATCGCCCACGCTCTGTTCTCACCGGACACAACGATACCATTCAGTGTCTCGCCTTCAATCCTACTGGCACACTCATGGCGACGACCTGTAGAGACAAAAAACTTCGTTTATTCGATCCTCGTACAGGAGGCGAAGCTGTTCGCATCACCGAGGCGCATGGCGGTATCAAGGGTGCTCGTGTCGTGTGGATGGGTGATCTTGACAAGATTGTGACTACTGGTTTTAGCAAGATGAGTGACCGTCAAGTCTCCATCTGGGAAACGGGAGGTCTTGGAAGTGTCAAGACGATGACTATTGATCAGTCTGCTGGTGTCATCATGCCTTTCTGGAGCGACAATGGCATTCTTTTCCTGGGTGAGCTCCTCGCACATGCTTAGGACTCATCTTTTCTCACATCATTGATTCTAGCTGGCAAAGGGTGAGGCGGAATCAGATGCGTTTGTTTTTTCCTGGTTGATCTAAATCTAACAGCGATGGAAATATCCGGTATTACGAGTACGAGAGTGACTCGCTGTTCGCGCTAGCAGAGCACAAATCTCTAGATCCCCAGCGAGGAATATGTTTCCTCCCTCGTCGTGCCCTTAACGTGTCGGATTGCGAGATTGCCCGCGCGTATAAGGTGTCAGGCTCATCCGTGGAACCCATCGCTTTCATTGTGCCCCGTAAAGTAAACACTCCTTATTGAAACACTTACAATAGCATCACTGACGACATCACCAGGCGGACTCATTCCAATCCGACATTTACCCAGCTGCGGCCTCATCAGAACCTTCTCTCTCGGCCAGCGAGTTTTTTGCTGGAAAGACTGCCGCACTGAAGCTCGTTAGTCTTGAGAATGGTGCTGTGTTCAATGGCGCACAATCGACATCCACGTCCTCGGTGCCTACACCTGCATCTGCACCCGCACCCGCACCGACACCGACGCCTGCGCCTGCACCCACTGCGTTCAGTGCGCCTCCGCCTGTCGCTAAAGCTGTCACCATGCCTACGCCTGTGTCACAAGCTCCAGTCGTGTTAAGATCTGAGTCGGCACCAGTGCCTCGACCTGCCTCACCCATCTCAGAGTCTCCAGTCATCCTCACTCCGCCAACGCAAGTTGATGGTGAAGTACGTACTCTTGGTTTCGATCTTAAAATTAGACGCTTAAGCTACTTGTAGGGCAAGGCCACTGTTCTAGAAGCTGAAGTCGACCGACTTAACGGCGAGCTCCGCGCTGCACGGGAAAAGATTCGCAACATGGAGTTACAGGTCGAGGGTTTGAAAGCGAATGCCAAGAAGGCGGCTCAGGCTTTGATGGAGGCGTGAGTGCAAGGTTTATGAGACTCGAGCGGTGAGTGTAAAGTAAAATGGCACCTAATGAGACTCGAGGTGCTTTTGGTGTATATTGATGATCGTGTACTGAGTCATTACATCTTGTATAGCCTGAGTTTCGATGGACTCTTGGATTTATTTGTTACATAGTACCCTCACCCTGAGAAAAGGCCGAGGTCCTAGAAGTGAGACGAGTGCAAACTAACGAACGATACGTCATGAGGATGATAATCCGAGTTGTACAAGTTTAAGTTGTGATGGCAAGTATCACAGATTCGGATGTAGAATAAATAAAAGTGAGAATCATCAGTTATAAAAGATACAACAGTGAACGGATGTAAACAAAGTTGACTGCGACCATGAGCACCGCTACGACCAAGATTCGTTGTACCATCCTGGCGAGGTATGTCAACACGCTCCAAGCGCCATCGAGGAGGCATCCTCAGTCTACCATGAGACCAGCATGCATAATAGCACAGGAATGCCTTGCACCAATGCACGTCCGGGAGAGAAGCAATGTCAGATGTGTCATTTTCTTGCAACACAGTAGCCTGTTGGCTAGGCGGGCGTCAAGTATCGTCTACCTTCTTGTATTCTGGTAGTTTGGCAGCAATAATGGGGCGCAAATGAGAAAGGCGCCGAAAAGTGAGAAAATGTACGTTACAGTAAATTTGCGGCCTGGTGCGACTTCAACGACTGGTGGCCGATGGCTGTCACGGTGTCTAGGCAGGAGGAAAGAATAATGCTGACACAGGGATTGTACGACTCCGTTGGAGGGGGGAGGCAAGAAACTTATGTCGAACTAGATATGCACGCAGTTATGCAATGCCGAGTGTGGTATAAAAATTGAAGACCAAGATCGAATCGAGTTCCAGCCTGAGTTGGGAGAGAGGATGGTAGGGGCAATGTAGCGGGGACCTGTTGTGCCATCATGGAGTCAGCTATCAAAGAATCAAGATATAAGAGTTACAACACACATCTAGGAGATTACGCGGTTGGATAGGGACTGCGTTCGCGCGAGATTAGCGAAGGAGTTATCTGAGTTGAGGGAAAGCAAGTTGCTGTGGGTCTCTTGTGGGTAAAGGTCTCTGCACTTTAGGTATAGCGTATAACGGAGGTCTGTGGTATCCAGTCAAAGGACGAGTTGCATGAATAGCAATTGGTGAGTGGTGTCACGAGAGGATGAGATGCGCACATGCAGTAGATGATCGAGGTTTGACTTTTCGTGCGCAAGATTTTTTACTGGAATATTATGTTCCAACAATGTTCGACAAGGATCAAGATATGCATTAAGCGGACCAAAAAGCTTGAGCTGCGTTCTCTGAGATCTTGAGTGCCGAGTCGACAACTGCTCGGAAACGCGAATGTTCGGTAGTTTAATAGCACTTGCCCATACGTAGTGACCTTGGTTGGCAATCCGCTGGCATTGCAAATATACATCTTTTTGAAGGCAGAATCACATACGCAAAGAAGACCTTAAAATAACCATGTTCAAAGCATAAAAGCCAGCTGTCTCCTTACAATCTTCATTAGAAATATCTGACCTCATATCGCATCCTCACTCACAATGCCTTTCTCCTCCGCAATTGCCCTCGCTGTCGTGACTGCTTTAGCATCGTCGGCCTCTGCACGTTGTGATCTCTTCTGC
>KN835258.1:0-67470 GCA_000827255.1 Suillus luteus UH-Slu-Lm8-n1
TTTGCCTTCGCGCGCAACGACTGAGAGTGTCTATTTGTTATAGACCCGCGCGAACATATTTATCTTTTAGAGTTTTCAGTAATTCTGTTAGATAACAGGCAACTTACTGCAGAGGATAGCATAGCATGCTTGCCAAGGCCATGGTGGCTGTACAAACCCTCCTCCACCACATAGACGTCCATAAAAGCCCCCGGGATGGATGCCATGGCCAGGAAGACCATCTCCTACAATATGTCAAGGTTGATAGTATGCAGGACTCAGAAGACCCACATGAAGATGGCGTACATAGGAGCTTTATCCATGAAGGTACTGAATACATCTACGAAGACCATACTGTTGCATCCGAGTGTACTGGTGCCAGACACCTAGTACATGCATGGCCAGATCAGGGCCATGATCCTATCATTGTGAGTGCAATCTACCCTGCCTCTACATTACTTATACATTGTCTAGTATGGCCTTCATCCCTCAGCCGACATGGTCTCTAACATTCATTGGGCCCCACACATCCATGCATATTTTGAGAACACCCAGAAGTTGGCCATTCTGTTGGGAGAAATGTTTCGGGTATCATTTCCAGCATTCTATGCCAAGTATGAAGCTGTCTTTCTCGCTGGCCGTTGGACGGTAACTGATCCAGGGCCCCTCCTTGGAAGAGTCTTGGTGTGGAAACTACAAGTTATGCCCCATCAGGATGGCTTAGATGCGGGTCCATCTATCATCTTCAACATGGGTAAATTTACAGGTGGAGAATGTTACATCACAGATCTTAAGCTCAAACTCAAGTAAGTCTTTCACTTTGAACAGCTTATTGGACTCATTCTTTCTAGATACCGTCCTGGGGATGTCATAATCCTCATGGGTGGAGCCCTCTACCATGGGATAGGACCGTGGAAGCCACTCCCTGGTATTACTGAAGACGGCATTACACCAGGACGAGTATCTAATGTTTGGTTCTTCCCTCACTCCTCATTCCGAGTCTTGGAAAATAAAGAGCCTGGTTGGGCGCTTAAGTTTGCCGGAGGTTTGAGAGGAACTGATACAGAGTCGGACTCTAGTGACTGAGACTCAGACTCAGACTAGAGTCTCTGGTTGTTCTGTCATTGTGACCCTATCTTAAGAGTCATGTAGAGACAATATATTCAACAGTGATTGACTAAAACATTGGTGTAGGTGTGACCATGATTGACAACAACTCCAGGTTGCCACACAGCTTGTGCGATGAGATGAAGACCTTGGGCAGCAGGTTGGGCATCTGAGACTGCTTTGTTATCGTGCTCCTGGGCCTTGCTTGCATGGACAGCAGCTTCCTTCATAGCAAGCACGTGACCCTGCAGGCTCTGTATACCTGGCAACACCCCTGTGCCGACACAAACTTCACTTCATTCATCACCGCCCGTGCAATTGCGACTCCTTCGTTGGCACCTGGAGGTGCACGAGAACCACCAGCAAAAGCCTGGGAAACAACTTCATTCAAGTGGGTTGTTGAACGAGAGAGGTAAAGAGTCTCACCTTTGGCAGCATCATGGAGTAAACAATCAAGAGCTGCTTGCAAAGTGATGTGATGTGCGAGCAAACCTAGCTCTGCAATTGTTAATGCTGCCTTAGTAATGGTGTACTCCTTATTATCGTGCTGAACAGCGGTCAGGCCTTCTGAATTGTTAGGTTTCTTCTCAGCAGGGCCTGGTTTGTCAAATGTAGCAAGCTTGGACATCTGAGTCTCCAGCCATCGCGAGAGCACAACGAAATGTGAAATATGTTGCAACGCATCTGAGGCTTGACGAGTACATTGAAGCCTGATGGCGCTCATTTCCAAAGTTTGATATGGAACGCAAATTTTCTGGCAAAGTCTGATTAGGTCATGTCAAGTTACGACGTTTCAACAGAACCTAGCTACATACTTCTCCAAGGAGGCATCAATGTTGTCCAAGCCACGTCAAACTGATAGCAGTGATCCAGAGAGGTTATTGATGCCCACTGACAATCTGTGGGGCAGTACCAGTCATCGTCGAAGTGGGAGCTGGGAGGTGGGGTGGCTGAGTCGTGTTCCCAGGTGGTGAGAGGAGCGTGTTTGACAACTTGATGTTGATAGACAATTTAGTCGCCGAAGCCAAGTTGGATGGCGTGTTGACGGGTGAGAGGGAGATGGATTGGGATGCTGATGGGAGTGACTTGATGATGTGAGAAGAAGATAAGCTTTTGAGGGAATGGAGGACACGTTTGAATCGAGGCTGGTGTTGCGCAATGAGATAGGAAGGGTCATTGATGTTACAAACTTGGATGGGTTCTTCCCTTGCGAGTACAAAAGAGTACTGCTAGCGCAAGGCGTTCCTCTACTCAGACAAGAGTAGGATCAAGGGTTCATACTTAGAGGGCTGGCACCTCTCAAGTAATCAAGTGTAAAGGCTATCGACGTGGAGTGCACGAAGATAGATCAAGGATAAGACACTTAGGTTGTGAAGCCTGAGTGAATATCAAGTTTACAATGGCGCACTAATGTAAACAGGGTAAACCAAGAGATGGTTAAGAACCAAGTAGATTAAAGTAAAGAACAACTACGATACATGACGAGTATATATAGGAAAGTGAGAAGCTTTAGGGCAAGCTCATCAAGTATCAATAAGTCCAAGAAAGGTAGGCAATAGCCAGATATGGTACAAGGCAGCGCAGCCGAAGGAGTCAGAGATAGGCCATGAGGCGCCATGAGTCAGAGATAAGAGCCGAGGCTCTACGAATACAAGGCAATGCGGCCACAAGTCCATGGAGATAACAGAGAAAATGATAGGGGGTGGCAACGTTACTGTAACAATTGAAGCTGCTTGAGCGAGGATAAATACCTTGGGTGGAGATGGGGAGGATTTTAGAATACCAGGCACCAGTGCAGTAAAGGATTGGGGTAAGGATCCAGAAAAAGGATACAAAACTGGCGAGCACTTGTGCGAATATGCAGAGAGTGGGTGGGCGGAACAGCCAGGAGGCCAGCAAAGATGAGGGGGAATGTGAAGTGGATGATGCCATATGGGAGCCAGGCTATGATGTCGAAGATAGGGTGTGTGAAGTGTGTGCTGAGTCAACAAAGCAGTTGGTGGTTCAGGAATTGAGTATATGTCAAATAACACCCAAGGCGTCCAGGATGAAGTGGGGCACTGGGCAGGACATATAGATATAAGTGACAATGATAGGGTTAGGGTTAGAGAAATGCACCTTCAAGGTACAGGCGCATCATGAGGACACCTAATAAAAAGATATTGGCTGCCATAGGATCATTGAGCTGGCGTGGAGACCTCCAGCCGCAGTCAACTCTCACCTGCAGCAGCCAAATAAAAATAAAAATAATTTGAACTTTCCCAGGGCGCCCTTTGGTGCTCAGGGACCTAGTCATGCAAGTTAACAGCTCACACTCACGGATCAGTGCCTAAGTAACTGAAAGTGTCCATCATAATGTGGAGCCGTGCATAGTGCATGTATTGGCGACTGGAATGAGCAGGGCACCCAGTGGTACCAGCTGAAGGACAAATGTGTGAAGTTTGAAATTTTAACTCGAGAACATCACGTGACTTGTTAAATGCCAGCCGGCAATTTCCGGTATGCAATCACAGATGAATAATTACTATAAAAGGCAGGTGTTAGTAATAGTGTCACCACCCACCATATTGTGACCTGTGACCCGACATATGAAGGGCAGCCTTGCACTGGCTGTTGATGACAGTGAGCATGGGAGCAATTATGTACCACAAGTAGAATTTCGAGAAAGCATGTGGATGATTTTGTGCACAGCTTCCTAATTTGGTAGCCACATGAACGACTTTTGTGAAATGATTTAGAGTTTTGAGAAGCCAAGTGGATGACTTTTGCAAGATTGGTTTGAGTTTTAGTTAAAACATTAATTTATTTACTTTATCATCTTGATTTTATTTTGTCCAATATGGTCCCTCATATGAAGAGGTTCCACGAAATGACGTTGATGACCTCAACATCGACCTAGCTAGAAGAGGGACCTTATGATGACTCGATAATGGCTCATCAATCAACATCATCAGAACAAGGACCACATCTGCAGAATCGAGTCCTACTGTCTGGTAGAGGAAGTCCGATAAAAGAATGGCTCAGGTGGTCAAGCACAACTCTACCAGCGATGAACAATCTATGCTCAACTCGTGGATTTTCCATCGCATGCCAAGCGAGCGACCGTAGTCGAATTTATTTAAGTGTCAAAGATCATCATCTCGTGCATTTTCAATGTTCCTCACTGAAACTGCGCATCATCCCTTACTCTTATACCATGATGTTCAGGCACTTGTGATCGTAAGGGGGCTAATGACGTGTCTTTGCCTAACACTTAAAGGCACTAGGAAGTCTAGTGACGAACGAGTAACACTGAGATACATGAGTACTACGGTATGTGCAAGACGAGTGAAAGATACACACCTCAGTAGAGTTTGGCAACAATACTGAGGTGTAACGAGCAAACGCGACAACATAAATACAACGGTAGCGATTACCTAACGAGCCCGGAGAAATGATGAGCGGAAGCACCATAAGGTGCGGAAGGTCAAGAAGCGTTTGTAGCGTATGGTGCCGAAGATGTCAAGATTGAGAAGATAACGTGCAAAAGGAAACGAAGTGTACTAACTGCCAACAACACTAACTATAGACCCACTGAACTTGTCAAGCATCTCGTTGGCTACACCACTCATCTCCTTCATAGCAACGACGACCCTCTCTCTATACTCTAGTAAATCTTGGCTTTCTACCCTTTTGATAAGAGCATCTACGTCTCTGATGAGCTGCTTGACTTCGAACCTTGAAGCAATATGCATGTACTTCTTTGTGCCTTCCACAAGAACGGGAAGAAATTCCACACAGTGTGTGTTGTCGATTGTGCGATAAGCAGAATGCCATGCCTGTCTCATCGTGTCCCACCACTGTTGCTCTGTGATAGAACTGAGTGATGTAACAGACACCTCTTCCGATGTCGTTCGGAGGAAGATACCAGCTAGGTAGAAGGGGTGCGGCTGGGGAACGACACTCCTGAGGTAAAGATATACATCGAAATCGCAGGATTTTGCAACGATGCTACTGCACCGATCAATATGACCATCCCCATATAAATGGGGGCGCCACTGGGAATATCTCGTCAGGGCAAAGATCAATTCGAGATAGCACAAGTCGCGGTCATCATCAAAGAAGCAGTCAGGACCAGTGTCGGTGGGTGTTGCACATGGTTGCGGGCAAACCGCGGTGAGAATAGCAGGAGAGAAATTGGTCAAAACCATGTCTCCATCGTCAACGATATCGATGGAGGCCAAGGCTTCCTGGAAACTGTGAGCGGCGCGAAGGGCAGCATGACGTAATCGGGGAGGCATGCTGCTACCCATGCAGGCGATGAGCTTCTCGATGTATGGACGTTGTTTAGCGGGGCTGCAGCTCACGCTCATACTACTCAGTAGTACGAGGATGTCGCCTGCTGTCGCGTGATCGTTGGAACAAACATCGCCAAGGTACTCCACCAGCCAGTCGAAGTCTTCTGGCAAGTGAGAATTGCTTTGCCACGAAATTTGAAGGTTCCACAAGCTGCTAGGGTCTGCTAGGGTTTTGGTGAGGATGTCGGCGATGCTGAAGCGCTGCATCTTTGAAAACAATGCCGATGAATCCCGATCATTGTGTTCGGATGACTTCGCTCGTAAATAAATCTTCCAACACATGCCCAGGTTCCACATCTCCGCAGGTGGACGTAGATCAGGTAGATCATTGTCAAGCACTCGACAAATAATGTCGAATTGCCATGCTCGGCGAACGGCACTGCCCGGAATGCCTTCATCCGATGCCCTGAGTACTTTCTGGAACTGCTTCCAGAGACACTGAACAAGTTGAGGCAGAGCAGAGCTACACGATCTCTTCGTTGAGCATAGCAGAAGAACCACAAAATAAATCAACAACACCTCTTATCAACCCGAATTATGTTCTTTTTGTCAAACTGGACCCCGACCATGACGCAAGCAAGAAGAGCGCAATTAGCTATGATCTGAGGCGATGGAGAGGAAGAAGAGCATAGGAGTTTTGATATTACTGTTATGGCAAGTTCTTCTACGTCTTCATCCACTTTCCCTATGACAAAGTGGAAAGGAAGAGTCTGAGACAGCCACTCGAGGACAGAGTCAGGACAAGCCCCAAACTTCGGTGGAGAAGGCCACCAGAATTCATATTTCGCATGAAAGAGCTTTGTTGTCGCAAGAAGCACATCGTTAGTGACTTTTGTCCTCTCAAACATCTGTGTAAACATGTCGCCATCTGCGCTTCCCTGGCCATTAAATCCATAAGCAGGATGTCCCTGAAGAATCCGGCTGCAGTATAGGTGACAAAGAGCCATTGTACATGCCGACGCCTTGTCCTCCAGCGACGGTACAATTCGCTTCTGAATGTCCAAGCAGCTCATGTAAACATCATACAGCTGATGAAGCGTATCTGAGGCGTCAAAATCCAGAGGCCAGTCGACATGAGGAACAAGGCTAGCGGTGGCGAGAAATACTTCAGGATCCGTGGACGTCTCGAGCAACCACTTGATGTTAGGTGCTTCGAGAGAGCTGGTGGGTATGTCCGGCAGGTTGAGCTTAATCGTGGCTACAGCGTGCAGGTTCTGGCCAGAATGTTGTGCTTCAGTGTCCACGACACTTGTCGGGGCGCAGAAAACCAGAGAACGTAGCCAGCGTGCGATGCGACAGAGGGCGCCAAGTAATGACTGAACACAATACCGTGCGAATGAGCCAACCGCACGCGCAGGGCCTGTTGACACAAATGAGGACCGGATGTCCAGTGCAATAGTAGTTAAGAATGTCACCTTCATAGAACTCGGTCCAACTACGTCTGAGTGTACGAAGCAGCGGCGGAAGCAGCAGCAGAAGCAGCAGGAGCAGCAGGAGCAGCAGGAGCAGCCGAAGCAGCAGAACCCGCCAAACCAGCACGAGCAGCACAAGCAGCACAAGCGGCGGAAGCAGCACAAGCAGCAAATCCAGCCGATGCCACACATCTAATAAGAAGCAGTGAAAGTCTGCATACGTTATAAGAAAACGTAACTCACAATGCACCCATGGCAAGACCAACTTGACCACTGTGCGTGGAACTCCTACGATTTGAAGCAGCAAATGCAGCCGATGCCACACATTTAATAAGAAGCAGTGAAAGTCTGCATACGTCATAAGAAAACGTAACTCACCATGCACCCATGAGATTGACTTCTGAACATATGGCAAGACCAACATGACCACTGGGCGTAGAACTCCTGCGATTTGACTCAACCTGAAAATGACAACCAGAACTCGAAAATGAGCTTACTGTCAACTTGCATCATGCGCAAGATCGTCGAAATCGGCGTCTGAAATGGACACGCGGGAGATACCAAAGCCGCCATCACCGTGAGCGAGTAGAACATAAATCCAAAGACCGTGGTTGCAATGATGACCCGGGCAATCGTGTGCTGCTGGGACCACATGTTGGCGCTCAGGGCGATCCCGAACAGTAGAAGGGAGATCTGGAGCAGGACAGGGAAGGATTGCACGACAGCATCGAAATACCATGTGACGATGCCATCGAACTTCTCTTGTCTGCGCTTCGCTCGTTCCTCCTGCGAGCCCCGGCCATATCGCTGCGACTTGTAGTACCCAAGCCACTGCTTCCCTAGCACTGCACCGAAAGCAGCGAGTAAACTGAAGGATAAGCTGGCGTAGGCGATCGATTGGATCCTAATATCAGAGATGGGTGGGGACCAGTTAGATGCTGGCGTTACTGGCGTAGACCCCGCTGCGGTGAAGTTGCCGAGTCCAATTTGGACGAGCTGCGTGAGAAGGGCATGCGTGGTGTCGTTGGGGTCCGGACTGAGACTGGGCTCCATGGCCACAATAAAAGTTGTGCTGACGGCGGAGAATAGACCAGACTGAGGGAACATCAATCGCAACACGAGGCAAAGGCGAGGATGTGAAACTCACGAAGACTAACACGATGTCCATGTCGCTGTTGTATCGCTCAAGAAACTCGTCGTCGTGTTCCTCGGCGACTCTTTTGTATAGGCCCCAGAAACGAGAGCGCTCGTCCTTGCTGCTCTTAGAGGCAATTGTTGAGTCCTTGAGAACCTCCAACACTTCCTTCATGACAATCACTCTGCGGAAATAGCATTGTCAGTGTGATCGCCTGGCTTGGTTGACCGCTTACATTTCACTTTGACTTGGCTGGTCCTCCTGTCCTTCGTTTTGGGCCTCGCTGAGACGATATGAACATACTCGACATCGCGATGAGTAGAACTTACACAGCTAAGCCGCCATCAGGTGAATCATCTGGAGTATGTCCTTGCATGTAGGGTTCTGATGGCTGAGGCGGCCTAGAGTTTGAGCTGCAATTCATGTAAGGAGGGCGCGAAAAGACTCAGGGCAGAAATTCTTACATTCCCGATGACACTGGCAGCTGCACTAATGAAAGTCCAGGATTTTCCTCCCCGCTGTATTTCTGTCAAATGGGGCACCAAGAGTCAAAGAAGTCGCAACTTACTTGTCGACGCCTGGTAGGGCATTATTTTGGGGGAGAGGGCGTCCGTCAAGGCGAATGCTCTCGTCATGGGCGTCATCCATGTTACCCTCTTGTGTTGGTCTTCGACTACTATTTGAGGTGATTGACGGTCTCGACATGAGTATGATGTATGGGCGGAACAAAGGATTGAGGAAAAGTCGAAGAGTGCCCGGGACAGGTGTTGAGACGCTGAATCAAACATAGCAGAAACAAACAGCCTAAGATAGAACTAGGGCGTTACATGTGGCCACTGGGAAGCTCAACGTGAAATGTTCGTGGAGGCCTCAAGGAAACACTGCGCATGCATATGGATGCATATATAGGGCAGGCGAATCTGGTGGTCCTTGTAACTCCTCGGTGCGGCATAATCGTTAGCGCTCAAACGTTCCCAGGTGCTCACAAGGGTTTGAGCAACTTGCTCAACGCCATTGTTGATATCATATTATCGGGTTCGTTGTTAGAGGTGATGGTTACTGTTATTGACCAGCGGGCGCCAGGCAGTGCGTTACTTACCACAGGTTACCACCATGTTGATCGAAGGAACATGAGATCGTGAATGAAGACAATTGACCGCCATGTGCATGGTCAGTGATGACCACAAATATTATCTGACCGCACCTTGACCGCATCATGATTGAATTCAAGCAAGCGGAGGTCCAGCAACATTCGTTTGCCATCATATGACAAATCACAGAGACAAATAATCTACCGACTTACTCCCAGCTCAGAGCTCTCTCGTTGGTGATCATGCAGACGTTGATCTACATTCGACTCAGTATTCACGCCATGGCATGCCCAAGAGTTCTACCAAAACATCCTCCGAGGACGGAAACACGACCGCCTCGGAGCATAAGTGTGGTATGTGGCTCTGGGGATTGGCAACTTGTCTCCCGAACAACCTTTGGTATCAAAGCCCAAATTTGTGATAGTGCTGCAGTTGCCACTTCCCGCGCCGATCACCATCAACCCGTTGAACGCTGGAATTGTGGTGGACAAAGTCAAACTCCTGCATTACCCTGTACCACACATCACTTCTGTGTCTCGAATGGCCCTATTCCCATACTCTGTTGGGACTGTAATACAATCTGTTTAGCTCTCTACCGTCCTGCGTGCTCACCTCTTCTCGCTAGACCTTGACAATTTTTGTCGTGCATCGTTGATGACAGTTCGTCTTTCAATCTTCATAAGCGTTTTGCGATTCTGCAGCAAAGTTGTCAAAAATTGAACATCAAAATAGTCATGGAGCTCACCTTCGTCACCTGATTCTCGAGCTCACTATTCTGCATCTTAAGGTCACTGGCCTCGCCTTCAAGTTCATCAATCCTCTCCTCGTAATCCTCAGCTTTCTCTCTGAACTCATTTCTGAGCTCGTGAATATCACGTTGGAGTCGTTGCCGTTCTGTTCCCCTCTCAGTATTGAGCTCAGCTCACACATGAGCCAAGTATATTAGCACAAATGAGGTTTGTTCGGAGCATACTTTGTTAATACTCTTCTGAAGAGCCTTCACTTGTTTCTCATTTAGTTCGCTGACTTCTGCTTCGCGAGCGGTGTCACGTAAATCCCTTCACATCTCCTCAGGTTGGTGATTTCGAGGCTTAATGATCTCAAAGTTGCCGCAACATCTAATGGCTCGAGTGAGTTCATGGTGAGTGGTAGAGAGTGAGACAGCCTAAAAGATGAAGAGCGTTGGTGGGCAGGACAGACAGTAAGTGTTTGAGCCCATAACTTGAACCTAGACTCCGGAAGTTGTATTACTAAGCAGGGGTCACCTCACAAATTTAGTACATGAATTTGTAAGCGCTCGTCCAGTGCCTTCGAGGTCGTACCTATTAGTACTTTGCCTGGAATGAGCACCAGCCCTACCTCAAGTCGGCCTAGCTCTGAGCGCATCCAGCTCGAGTTGTCTCAGACTCCACCGCGGTTGGCAAGCGACCCTTCGACATTGAATGATGAAGACGCCGGTCATGATCACTGCGTCATTTGTCTGCAATCCCTGGTAGACCGAACTGTTATCCCAACTTGCTCCCATGAGTTCTGCTTTGAATGCATTTCGATCTGGGCAGGTGAGCCCGGCGCTCCGTTTCTACTCTTCAATAATCGGTGACCATATTTTCTAGAGCAATCGCAAAAATGTCCATTGTGCTCCCAATTGATCGGTGAATATGTCATACATCATATACGCTCGCAGTTCGACTATCAAAAACATTTTTTGCCTCCACCACGCTCCTCGTCACCACAGTTATTGCCAACAGGGGAATCTCGTGTGCCAGTTGCCCGACGGGCACGTAGGAATCGCATCTGGGGCCGCAGGGATCGTCGTGACGCTGATGAACTCGAACGAGCAATCGCCAGAAGACGTTGGGTGTACCAGAATCATCTTTATGCAAAGGTATGTGCTTCTTCTCGCATTTGGTACATACGCGTCTCATCTCGCCGCGTATTAGCATGTCGCATCCAACTCATTCACCCGGTACCGTCCTTACCCTAGTCCAGCCCAGTTTGCAGCATCTCCAAACATGATAAGTCGAGCCACCATCTTTCTCCGTCGTGAGCTGCGCGTCTGGCCAAATCTTGATGTTGAGGTACGCGCGTCGTAGTCGTTTGCATGCCGCTCTGCGCCTGACTCGCACCACTTACATATTTTCTAGTTCCTTACGACGTTTATCATTTCTCTCATGAAAGCGATAGACATACGATCTGAATCTGCCGTCAAGCTTCTTTCCGAGTTCCTAGACCTTGATACCAATTACACCGAGGGCCAGAGGCACCCAAATGCTGAACATTTTGCACATGGTCAGTGGTATCATTTCACCCATATGTGACGCCGTTCTGTTTCTCTCATTGACTTGCTCCTAGAAATATACTGTTATATACGGAGCGGGCGTGATCTATCGATTTATGACAATTTGGTGCAGGTGTGACACTTTCTCCGATTGACTTCGGGGATCCGCGCTGAATTTGGGCAGTATGATACCTCCCCAGTTCCTCTGCCCCATGAGCAAGAAAGAGAGGATCGGTGGCGTTACGAGTCTCGATCTCGATCCAGGTCACCTCATCGCCGTCGTCACCGGTCCCGATCTCGATCTCCGTTATCTCAACCTCCTTCCCCAACCCTGCGTCCTGAGCACAGAAGATCTCCTTCAGCAATCTACCTTGAAGAAAGCTCTCTAGACCGTCTCTCCCAAGATCGCAGGAAACGCCGACGGACTCGCAGCACAATCAGCGAGCCTGATACCTCGAATGACCACCAGGGCCACCTTGACGACGCTCAGGATCAGTTGACGAACAATTCTACAAAGGCGAAAGGAAAAGAACCAGAAGTTCATGATACACCTCTTCGAAGCGAGAATGAACATCCCTCGAGTAGCACGCCACCATGCATTATAGGCGAATTTGTGCCGAATACTGTTGTCGAATCCAAAGAGACAGCGGAATCATATATCCCCGGAGATCAGAAGCTTAATACGACTTCTGTAGAGACCGGTTTTAGACCCTCCCTTGTGGCTCCCGCGTCGGCCCACGTTCCAGTGAATATTGATAGGATGGACGTCGATCCAGAGCCTGTAGCTTCGTCGCATAAACGCCCAAACCCGCTCGGTCGTCTCCCTCGAAACCGTACTCTACTAGAATCAGTACAAGCTCATCTCTCCCAGCCCACACCATCAAGAAGCAAGCATCACAGAGACCCAACCGCACGGAAAACCGATATCGCCCCCCAAGGTTTACCTCATTCATCACGACACCGAGATACCCGTAATGATAGCGGTAGTGGTGATGGTACGCCTGTTCTTCTTTCGCAGTTGTCGAGCCTTCCCGCCACTGCGCCGCTTGCTACGTTGTCTTCTCAATCTTCTCTCGGGTGGCGCGCAGACGTATTGGTGCCTCTCGGGAAGGAACGTACTTCGGCGGTAGGACATCAACACGAAAGAATCCGGAGCTTGCTTGCCGATTCTATCGCTAAAGGCACCGATGAAGAGAACATTTTAGTTGGAGAGAAAAATATCGCTTGCCCGTGCGGTACGCCGGGCGGAGGCGCAGATATACGCAATGGCAAAAGTAATGAAGAACGGCAGACCAATATATTGCCGTGCCCCGTCATCAACCCTGGATCCATTGGCGCGCATCCCGCCCCTTCATCAGGACTACCCCCAAACCCAAACCCAAACCCTATTTCAGCGCCGCACAACTCTAATCATGTCGATATCCATTTAGATGTAGCGGAGCATACCCGGCGTGGCAATCGGGAAATCGCGACATATGAATATAGGAACATAATAACCGCACCATCCGCACACACTTCCACAGACATGCGCGCAGTGCTGCTGCAGAGACTTGATGAGGAGCAACGGTTGGCTCAGAGAGGTGTCACGACCTCGACCTCACACTCCGCGCCGCGAACTGTTGATCCCCCGTTGACACACTCTCACTCTCTTGGTGATGAGGAAGCTTCTGCGCTGGAGACGAGGCTGCGAACCCGGGCCCTATTGCGCGTCCGTCTTGCGGCGATCAAAAGCAGTTCCGATCCCACTCTGATTCAATTGTAATTCATTTATTCTGCCTGGATCGGGAGGAGGGAGAAGAGGGCGACGGGGGTTTTAGTCGTAAAACCGCGGGGTACGTCCTCACCCGGCCACCCAGTCAACGGATGGGTTCAATTGATGTTGGACCCGACATGGTTGTAATTTTTTTTTGGTCAAATGCCTTGGTGGGTGGATCACGTTTCGCAGGACACGGTGCCGTGCGTAACGGAATTGTCCCGTTCGCCGCCGAGTATACTGAAAGTAATGGTTCCGTGTATGCCTTTACCTTCTCAGAGTCGCACCGGGTAATGAATCAACATTCATGGCTAAGATTGAGGGGTAACGGCTAGTAGCTGGTTTCTGCAAGGTATCAAATCGGTAGTATTGGTAGAACTATAGAGTTCTGTATGCTAGAATTAGATGCATTGTTGACAAAATGCCAAAGATAGTGGCGATAGAGATAGTTCTGTGAAGATGGGCAAGTGCTCAAAAAGAATGACATACAGTTTGTAAGAGGAACAGTGGTTATAAAGGCTGTACTGAGATTAGTATGACGGAGTTCCGTAGAGATGGATGATTAAGACACGACAGATGGATATGGATAAAAAAGGGTGTGCGACAACGGTCGAACAGACAACAATAACGGAAACGAACGAGAGCGCGGAGAAAAAAACCAACGATTAAAAATTGTACTTTTGTACGGTGCGTTTGCGGTAAAGAACGAGCATTGGTATATCGGGCCTGCTAGGAAACTCATCATTTTTTTTCTTCATGGAATGCGTGAATATTTCAATCGTGAATCGAAATGAGCGCAAAGGCGTCAGCGTCATGCACAGGTGTGAAAGAGACTATCAGCGGGTTCGGCGGGGTTCTTCATCGTCTGGGCGCTTGCGGCTGTCGTCTGCAAATGAGGACTCGCGCGCAGGGTACCCTCGGGGATCGCGGAAAGCGTTGGTCGGATGTGAAACCGAGGATGAGGTGAGCTGGTGCTCGCCTGAGGACGGATGATATTCCCTTGTGCGGGGGAATTCTGGAGAGGCGTGGAGGGCAAAGCGGTCTCGAGATGCAGGGTAGGAGGAGCTCCCTGACGCGAACTGTGTGGACCTTGAGCTTGCAAACGAAGCGAAATCGGGACGGGTAAATGGCGCGAAGCTACTCGGATCCCACTGCGGCTGCGGTTGAAGCGCAAATGGGGGTGGAATGCCTAGCACTGTGGAGATACGGTGGTATGGGTGACGTGTGGGCTCGTGGTGGTGCACAATACTGGTAGAGGGAGATTGAGTAGGGGGTAGTGAGGACGTTGGTGACACGTAAGGGTCGGTACTGATGCGTGATTCCAAGGCACTAAAGTGGATGGGAGGGAGTACTCGCGAGGAGGGAGGGGACTGTGCACCCTCGTGCATTAAAAATGAACGTGGTGCAAGCATGCGGGGAGCAGGTTCGCGTAGCGTGAGGCTGGGGAACTCCTCAAGACCGCGAGAGCTGCGGTTGAGCATCGATGAGGTGGAGTCGGGGCTTGGTGCGATGCGGGAATACTCCTCTGATGAAGCGGGGTAGGGTGACGTGCGCCGTCCGGGTATACCAGGACCTGAAAGCCCAGGGTCAAGTGACGGACCTGATCTAGGCACGGGGTTCCGCGAAGCACCAACTTCTGAAATGTCAGGGAATGATTCCGACATAGGAACATCAGGAGCTGTATGGGAGGAAGAAGCTGATTGAGGCGCGCTTGGGAAGGGTCCAAAATGAGCTGGACGAGATAGTGGAGCGGAATCACTCTGCGGACGCCTGGCTTTCTGACGTTGATTCTATTACAAATCTCAATATGAATGTAGATGGAAGGATATGGAAAAACTGACTTGGAACCAGATCTGTCATAAATATTTATGAGCAAGGTATGGTATTCACATGATTATGATACATACTTGGACTTTGCGAGCACTGAGACCGATTTGACGGCCCACCTCCTCACGCATTGTTGTTGTCGGGAAGCGAGACTAGAGGCGAAAATTAGGCGCCTTGATAAGAATGGGTTGCGAATGAGAAATATACCTGTGCGAGGAGCGCGTGTAAGACAGCAGATTGGTGTGGAGTCGTGAGAGTGCGAGTACGTTTCTTCTTAGGAGCTGGAGCAGACTGAGGAGATTGTTCTGATTGATGTTCTGGCTCTGTTTCGTTGTCTGCCATACCGCTTTGTGATGAGGAGCCTGAGGCAGAAGAAGGACGCTCGACGGTCATGTTAGTGCTTGGAGGACGTTCGTGAGGAGGAGAGGGACGAATTGAGTCGCGTCGTGAAGGAATTGGAGGGGGCGTATGACAGATATGATTAGCCGTTGTCGGAGTAAGAGAAATAGACATTGAATAAAACAAAATAAATGAATGCAGGTTAGTCGTGAATTAACGACACATGGAGAGAGTGGATAAAATGAATGGAGTCGGGTTAAAATTTGGCGGTCGGACAATTGTAAAAGTAGTTTATGTATAGTATCCCCCCGATTTCTAAATAAACTCTTACGTGTACCTGCACCGGCATCAACGGCACAACCTCCGTTAGCTCTCCCGCCCGCCGTGAATGGCAACCGAGAAATCTCTTTCAATTTACATATTTTTTCTTCAGGAACATTCCTTTTTTGGAACATATTAAAGGTCCATTAATTCCTAAGAACCATCATTTAAACTCCGTGGCTGTGAAAAGAAGAATTCATTTCACCGAGGTGACGTCTAGTCCATGGGAATTATATCCCGTAATCATCCGATACCCCAACTTTAATATTCTTTAATCGTCCTCCCCGTACTACTCATCCATGTCAATCCCCATGACACTCGCGTTATCAAAACCCTTGACTACTTGAAAGGCACCCGTCGGATCCCATGTCACTCTCCTGCCACTTGACAGACATGTGACTGGCATCGCAAAAGCAATTTTACCTAGCGCGGAGCAATGACTCACGCGAAGTAATCGTTGCACAATGCGCAAAGAAGCTTGCTATTAAAAATCCAAGTCGCATCCCTATCCTCGCACCCATACTTAGTTACTGACTCCTCGATAGCCGCAAAGTCGCCGCTTTGGTGTGAAGCGTTGCAATGTCCGTCATGATGCCCAGTCCGAAGACGATGAGAACGGATCCAAGTCGAGACTCACGCCCAAAAAAATAGTAAAGCACAAGGCTTTTACAGGCACGATTATCAGATAGCCAATCAGCGGCAATCTCCCCTGTTCGTAGAATCGCTGCGCCACGACGCAAAGATCAACCTGTGTAAAATAAAAGTACAATCAACCCTGAGGACAGCCCCGTTGCAATTTGAAACCCATTTCGGTGGCTCAAAACTCGCCTTAATGATATTCCTTTCGGCGTACTCCGCGGCCAATTGTGTAGGTCTCCGCGCCAACTTCACAATGAATTATCATTTGAAAAACCTCGAGCGTTATAGTTTTGAAATTCGAATCGCACCTATAGCAGAACAACACATGGTGTTTGCACCCTCGTGTCAGTACGGACCGGGGTGAGAAAAGCCAACTCGACACGGACGAAGATCCCTCAGTTTCCGCGGTGACCGCACAATGAAGTGAGTTTATTTGGTACTCGGTCACCTCACCTGGAGGCTGGCGCATACATACACCGCAAACCTCCGTTAAGGAGGTTCGTTTGAATCCCATAGCCTCTTTGAAATGATCAATAGTGCGGGGATAGAATCTGTGTGCAAGAAGTCCGAGTCGTTACCTGGCGATGGCCACGGACGAGTCTTGTTAAAATCAATACGGCATAAATAGAAACACACCCTGAAACACGAATGAATTGAATCGTGTATGAAAAACCAGAAATGTATCGAGGCCAGGCCATATTGACGATGTTCAGGTATCATATGGCCATGATTGAGATGATCATCGTCCCTGCTTATCTCGGGAAGCATTACATAATCAGCTCACCAACTTTTCGAGCATGGACGATTTCGACTCTTTTGCAGAAGATGAAGATGGCGCCTCCACGTCGCAATCAATTAACGAAACTAGGCAAAACGGCCATGTTCCATCCGGGATTACTCTTGTCTTGCCCTCCCTCAAAGCTATCAAGGCCGCGAAGCTGGGAAAGAAGCCAAAACTGAAAAACCTTGGTTCCATGCAGGATGCAGAAGTGAAGAAACCACCAAGACCCATGAAGCTCAAACCGTTGAAGGAGGTATTGTCCAAGCTGATCGTGCAGTTGAAGAAGTGAGTTGTTTGTGACAGGGGCGTTGTGTGTGCTGATGGATGTGTGGCATGACAGGAAGGATGACTATGCATTTTTTATTTCCCCTGTGGATCCATCGCGAGTGCAAGGATACGCGGAGATGATCAAACATCCTATGGATCTTGGGACCATGTCTACGAAAGTCGCCAAGGGAAAATACCGTTCGCTGGAAGAGTTTACAGTGAGTAATACTCATTAACCTGCTGCAGTGAATCGTCTCCACGCCTTCCATGCGGTCTTGCGATTCAGACAATTATGGTTTTACAACAATATCAACGGGGGCTGGACTGCATGGGGTGGATGACACGCTTGCAGAGGGGCCTCACGCGACACAAGCTGAAATCTACATGTTTGCTTTTCTTCAGACAGACTTCCGCCTAGTCGTCACCAATGCCAAAATATTCAATCCTCCCGGGACGATCTATCACACGGAAGCCGACCGCCTTGAAATATGGGGACTCGATCATATCGCCAAGGCATCTGCACATGTCATCGAATACGAGACGGATTGGAACATCGATGTGGAGCAGGACGAGGATGCTGCTTTGGTTATTGATGAGGACGATGATCATGATCATGTCACGGCGTCCACTCCGAGAGAGATCGAGGGGAGCCAAGTTGCCGCGTCACCTGCCCCGTCTTCTGTTCCCCAACAGTACATAAAACGTGGACCTCGAGGACCTTACAAGAAGGGTGCATCAATGGGTATCTCAGAGGGCATTGATGCAGAAGGGAGACTTCCTGGCTCCAAAGATGGTGTCGGCGCATTTCCCCCTGGTTCTGACTGGGCAGAAATGATGGTTGCGCTGAAAATCAAAGGTATTGTTTCCTGAGCAGCATTTTGAGTCAAATCCCTGATATAATTTACTTGTCAAGGCAAGCGTTATAGAACTAAGAAAGAACGACTGAGAATTGAGAAGGAGGGCCTGCCCCATCTTCATGACGGTAGTCTCGACTACACAGAAGGTGCGAAATTTTATGCTCATGCGTGCCGCATACTTCTAACGATAGATCAGTGGAAGACCCGTTTTCTCTACTCAACGTCTTGGTGCCTGAACCGCTATCTAAACCCCAACTTAATCCACTTTATCCTTCTGCTCAAACAAATAATACAGCGCAACCCCTGTTTCCAGGGCCAGTTAATGTACCATCCACCCGTCCATTTCCGACACTGGCCACTCTTACGGCCTCAACTTCGCAGTCTACACCGCGGCGCAGGCATTGGACCATTGTTCGCAATGCCTCAACACGGGCAAAACTAAAAGAGAAAGAGGACGAAGAGCCTCAGTCAACAGAAACCCTACGCGATCCATTTCCATCTGACTTTGGTTCTTTTGCAGTGTTGGGGGCAGAGTTGGGTGCGTCGGCATGTTCCGAAGAGAAACTGGTTTCGTCTATACGAGCCAGCATTGAGAACCGCCCCATCAAAAGAAGCTTGAAAGCGGGGGTTGACAGTGAGTACTGGACGGATGAGAAAGCCGAGGAGGCATGGGACTACGTACGGGACGTGGTATACGGTGGAGTTAACGGCTTCGCCTACGTCAGAAGCATAGCCGAGTTTGTACGCCCGCCAGAAGAGTTTTCTGTGAGTTGCTCATTTATCACTTTCCCGATGTTGTTCGACCGCTCACATGACAAACAGCAACAGACAGGTCAATATACACACCCTCTCGGCATGTCCGTGGCTCGATATGTGGAGCAACATCTGGTTGATGTCGTCACTCGTGGGCGGCATGAGCTGCTCTGTACTACAGCAGCGTACCTGCATTCAGTCTTGAAAGAGCCTCTGGCACCAGCGATGGAAGCACAAATGGCGGCCAGCCTCACATTCCGGCCATCAGTGTTCCGTCTGATACATGCATTACAACACGAGCAGTTGGACATGGCAGCGCTTATTCGAACCCCGGATGAGTTGGAGAAAGCTGGTTTAGGCGAACTCGGAATTTCGGAGGGTCCTTCGGTCTTGGAACAGGCATTGGAGTGTGCCGTTCAAGCGCTAGAAGAGCTGGACAGGAAAGTACAACAAAACGATGGGGTGAAGGTTGAGGAGAAAGATGCGATGGATACTGATGGGGCGGAGGAGGACCCTGTAGTCAAGAAGCTGAGGTTGACGTTGTTGGCCCTTGCAAAACGCGCCCCACTTGACAAGATCGCGCCATTACCCGCTGCGCTTGTTCCAGCTCATATTCGGAAGATTGTGCCGACTATTTAGGACGCTGTTTCTTATTCGTGGCAGATGGCTCATTGGGACTGGGATGCATTTAGATTATACTATACGTACGTGTAAACCATTGCGGTAGAAGTAGTAACCGCTGAGATTAGACTTTTTGCGACGGATTTGGATCTGCGCAGCCTCTCATCACAGCCGGTCGGTCCCAAGCTTGTCAACTACTTCAACGATGAAAGCTCTCACTCTCATAGCAACACGTCGGAGCAGGTCAACATGTCGTTTCTGGGTTTGACTCGATGGGTCGTCGCTGAATTGATGGACTCGAGAACGAGCTAGTGCAGTCACTCCGAATTCATGTCCAACTTGCCGTGGCTCGCCTGACGACCGACTCTGATTGTTTGCCTCGTTTGCCCCACTGGCATGCGCTATGATATTTGTGAAGTATATTGTTGGCGGTGCTAAGTTGATGTGTGTACGATGCGAACGACATCGTACATGGTCGACAAAAACGATTGCCGGCCCGTACCCTAAGGTGGCGCACGACACCTAAGCTTCAAGCTCAAGCGCCCACTCCAAGATCGGCCAGCCACGGTCTTTTGATACGTCAAGCACTCAACATCTCAAAGACGTAGTACAGACTGGTTACAAGCCTATCATCTCCCCCGGAAGCTCCAATTTGGGCTTTTTCGTACGTGTGTACCCACCATGATCTCACTGGGTTCTGTCGTTGACTTGAAGCGCTTAGCAACTTGAATGAGTTGGGGCAGTCGCGGTCTCTGAAGTGTTCAACGCAGTTCACTCTTCGCCTTCGACTTCCCTGATCCTTTGCAAGACTTTCTTCAACTTGACTTCTTCACTATAATAAAGATGCGCAGTGTCGAGGACTGTCGTGCCGCCTTGCAAGAGTGTCCTCCTGGACATCCTCATCGACACACATCTCTCAAAAACCTTGCCACCAGCCTTCGAGATAGATTCCAGCAGCGGGGTGTCCCATCTGACCTTGATGAGGCCATCGAGCTCAATCGAGCTGCACTGCTCCTGTGCCCTCCTGGTCATTCTGACCGATCCTCATCTCTCGACAACCTTGCCATCAGCCTCCGAGACAGATTTCAACAGCATGGTATCCCATCTGACCTTGATGAGGTCATCAAACTCAATCGAGCTGCACTGCTCTTGTGTCCCCCTGGACATGCTCATCAATTCATGATTCTCAATAACCTTGCCATCGGCCTTCAAGCCAGATTCAAGCAGCGAGGCGTCCCATCTGACCTTGATGAAGCCATCAAACTCAATCGAGCTGCACTGCTCCTGTGTCCCCCTGGACATGCTCATCGATTCATAATTCTCAAAAACCTTGCCATCGGCTTTCAAGCTAAATTCAAACTGCGGGGCGTCCCGTCTGACCTTCACGAGGCCATCGAGCTCAATCGAGCTGCACTGCTCCTGTGTCCCCCAGGTCATCCTCATCGACCCATAGCTCTCAAAAACCTTGCCATCAGCCTCCAAGCCAGATTCAAGCAGCGGGGTGTCCCGTCTGACCTCAATGAGGCCATCGAGCTCAATCAAACTGCGCTGCTCCAATGTCCTCCGGGTCACCCTGATCGACCCACATCTCTCAGTAATCTTGCCATCAGCCTCCAAGCCAGATTCAAGCAGCGGGGTGTCCCGTCTGACCTTAGCGAGGCCATCGAGCTCAATCGAGCTGCACTGCTCCTGTGTCCCCTGGGTCATTCTGGTCGACCCTCATCTCTCAACAATCTTGCCATCAGCCTTCAAACCAGATTCGAGCGGCGGGGTGTCCCGTCTGACCTTGATGAGGCCATCGAGCTGAATCGAGCCGCACTGCTCCTGTGTCCCCCGGGTCATTCTGATCGACCCACATCCCTCAAAAACCTTGCAAACATCCTTCAAGCTAGATTCGAGCAGCGGGGCGTCCTGTCTGACTTGGATGAGGCCATTGAGCTCAAACGAGCTGCACTACTCCTTCATCCACGTGGTCATTTCGAACGGTCTACATCTCTCAATGATCTTGCCACCAGCCTGCAAGTCAGATTTCGGCAGCGGGGTGCCCCATCTGATCTGGATGAGGCCATCGAGCTCAGTCGAGATGCGCTTTCGCTCCGCCCCCCTGGCCATTCTGATCGATCCAAATCTCTCAACAATCTTGCCATAAGTCTTCAAGACAGATTCCAGAAGCTGGGCATTCTGTCTGACCTGGATGAGGCCATTGAGCTCAATCGAGCTGCACTATCACTTCGCCCCCCTGGTCATCCCGACCGGTCTACTTCTCTCAATAACCTTGCTATCCGCCTTCAAAGCAGATTCGAGCAGCGGGCTGATGTGAATGACCTGCATGAGTCCATTGAACTTATTCGAGCTGCGTTGGAACTTCGTCCCCCCGGCCATCCTCTCCGTTCTTCCTCTCTCAATAATCTAGCCATGAGCCTTCGGAACAGATTCCAACAGCAAGGTTTCGTGAATGACCTGGATGAATCCATTGAGCTTTTTCGAGCTGCATTAGCACTTCGTCCCCTTGGACATCCTCGTCGGTCTTCCTCTCTCAGCAACCTTGCCAACAGCCTTAGGGACAGATTTCAGCAGCAGGGTGTCTTGCCTGACTTGGACGAGTCCATTGAGCTCCATCGAGCTGCTCTTGTGCTCTATCCCGCCGGCCATCATTATCGATCCATGTCTCTCGACAATCTGGCTATCAGTCTTAGATACAGATTCCAGCAGCGGGGTGCCATTTCTGACCTTGATGAGTCAATTAAGCTCCATCGAGCTGCGCTAGTTCTTCGTCCCCCCGGCCATTCTAGCCGGTCTTCTTCTCTCAACTCCCTTGCCATCAGCCTTCAAACCAGATTCCAGCTGCAGAATATGGTGAATGACCTGGACGAGTCCATTGTACTCATTCGAGAAGCACTTACGCTCTGTCCCCCCGGCCATTCTGATCGGCCATCTTCTCTCCACAACCTTGCTAACAGCCTTCGGGTCAGGTTCCAGCAACGTGGCGTCCTTGAAGTCGATGATCTAAATGAGTCGATTGACCTTCATCGAGCTGCACTATCACTCCGCCCCATTGGCCATTCTGAACGACCTTCATCTCTCAACGACCTTGCACTCTGCCTTGGAGACAGGTCCCATCGGTGGAGCATACTGTCGGACCTAGATGAGTCCATCGAGTTCCATCGTACTGCGCTGGCGCTCTGTCCCTCTGGCCACTCCGATCGATCCTCATTTCTTAACAATCTCGCCCTCGCCCTTCAAACTAGATTCCGTCAGGATGGTCTGTCGTCATCAGACTTGGACGAGGCCTTCATGCTCTATTCACAACTCTCCCAAGTACCCCATGCAATCTCTCGTAGCGATCTTCGTGCTGCCAATTCATGGGCTACCTCTGCCGAACAGCTAAAGCACAACTCTGCCCTAATCGCCTATCAGACCACATTGAAATTCCTAGAACAGCATGTTGCTCTTTTGGCGTCGTCTCCACACCATTTCGACGTCGTCAGGGAAGTCTCTTCGCTTGCTATGGATGCATTTTCGTGTAGCGTTCGTTATGGTGATTTAGTGGCAGCCGTTGAACTAGTGGAACAAGGTCGTGCGGTATTCTGGACGCAGATGGTACGCTTCCGCACGCTTTCTGCATCAGGCGGCGAAGCCCTAGCGAAAGAATTCATGCAACTCAGTTTTAGCCTACGTCATGCATTCAATGTGTCTACCGAAAGCCAGTCCCGAAGCACACAACAACTGACCATGCAATTGGATGATGTTATCTCACGCATCCGCATGCTGCCTGGCCTTTCCCGTTTTCTACTGCCTCAATTGTTTCCCAACCTCCAGGAAGCTGCGAGAGATGGACCGGTCATCATTGTCAATGCAAGCCAGTATGGCTGTGATGCGTTGATAATCACGAGTACGCAAGATCCGGTCCTCATTCCGCTCAATGTTACACAAGCCGAGGTTTCTGAAATGTCCTCCGAGTTCCAGTCCACCACAGAACGTGTTGGGTCTTCTGATCATGAGCTTGAATCAAACAAGATTATTGGTATTCTACGCAAGCTTTGGGATTGTGTCGTTGGTCCCGTACTTCAAGCTCTCACCAGCAGGAAATTGATTCGCCGTCACTCACGCATCTGGTGGTGTCCAACCGCTGAGTTCACGCTGCTTCCCCTACATGCAGCAGGACCATACAAGGAGAAGAGTCATGATGGGAAGAAGAGCCATAACCTGTCTCACTTCTGTGTCTCTTCGTACATCCCAACTTTAGCGGAACTCGTTCGCGCGAGACAGCAGGTTTCTCGAGACACGGCCGTCCAGCATTTTGTTGCCATTGGTCAAGCGAACCCGGACGGAGCAAAGGTACTGAGGTCTGTCGGCGCTGAGTTATCTGTCGTTACTCAGCGTCTCGCGCATATCCTGCCCTTCACACAGCTCGCAGATAGCGACGCGACAGTCGATGGGGTAGTCGATGCATTAAGCCGAAATCACTGGCTCCATCTGGCTTGCCATGGAATGCCAGATCGAAAGCAACCGTTTGAGTCTTCCTTCGCCATGCGCGACGGGCCTTTAACGATCAGGAAGATCATGGAATCTCACTGGCAGGATCCAGAGTTTGCATTCTTGTCGGCTTGCCACACTACTGTGGGTGACGAGTCAAGCCCTGATGAGGCAATTCATCTCGCTGCGGCGATGCAATTCTCTGGATTTCGCAGTGTAATCGGTTCCATGTGGTCTGTCGACGACGACGTTGCACACCAGGTTGTTTCTGCTTTTTATGACAACATGGTTGATGGTTCAGGAAGACTGGATTGCACACATGCTGCGGCAGCGTTGCATAAGGCTGTGAAGGCGTTGCGTACGAAGATTCCACTGGAACAACGAATCGTATTTGTTCACATAGGTGTCTAGTTTTGAGATGATTTGGACTATTTTCGCATTTGCTGTAAGTGCATCAATAAATCCTATCGGCGTATCACGCTGACCAAGTACATCAGGGAAACGTAATTCACCACAGAGTGCTGCAGCGCGTTCTGTAGCATTCTGTAGCACACTGATGTAATATCTGCGTATGATGACTAGATTTGTCTGAGCAGTATCTACTTGTGACGTTGCAACGGAAATTGGATGGGCCGTACACACATGGGCCCTAATGGAAATTATCTACGATATGCAGTTGGTATGCTAATCATAGTATTTTTGTAGCTGGTATGCGCCAACGACCTTATTCTCTTGTGCAAGGCGTTAACTGTCAACTATACAGATTTATAATGATCATATGAGACACCAACGTCAATATCACCGATGAAATACCCCCGCTCTCCGGGCCCAGGATCCGACTTTCTCATCACAGAACTGGACTCAAACAGGGCAACATGTAGCGCATCATCCCGCATATAGTTGATCTGATCATTGCCTCGACATGATCCTTCAATTTGAACGCGGAACAGATCACCGATGTCGATTCAGCAGCGTCATTCTTACTATATACCAGCACTCACCAGCACCACTCAAGTTGGCCGCTGGTCCAAAAAGCCTAGGCGGAAACTATCTAATCCGAGGCTACGATCAAGCAGACTCTGGGCTTCTTTACGTACATCCTGCTCTCCAGTCATTCTATATATTTGCTATGCAACCAACATCAATATATCGTGTCGCGCTCTGTCTCTTTGTTTCCTCTCATATACTCCACAGTATTTCCTTCCGCCGCAAAGTCTCGTATAGGGTGTGTCAGTCCTTTCACCCCATCTCAGTGGCATGAGCACCTTTAATGCACGCGTCTCATAGCACCTGAACAATACGTTACTCCCCAAGTTCCCTTCGCCCACAAGTGAGTTGCTTCCCCGTGCATCTCACGATCCTCATCCAGCACACAAAGGCAGTTGTACGGCCACATTTGCTACGGCTCCAAGCAGCTGCATAACGTTCATATGATCCCTCGTACGACTTGCCAAGTCGAGTCTACTGCGAACGCTATCACTGCCAATGTAATTGTTCAAAGACCTCTTACTGACATTGCTGACAGATAGAGTTGGTGGGAACGCTGCCACCCTAACATGGGCTATAATTCCCGACGAGCGAAGGAACTTTGCAATCATGTTTACGAAGCGATGCATCCGTTCGCATAACCGCCGTCGGACTACCTGCCGCATTCTCTTTATATGTCATCCCGGGCTCACGGGAGTGCATACGCCAGTCATCGAAGAACCTACCACAATGTCAAACCTCCCCACCGCTATTGTCATTTATCCCATACCATTCACATCACTGTCTCTCACCCGCACCCGCACCCGCACCCGCACTTCTTTGCACATACCGGAGCCCTGGGTAACACTTCTGCTATTACACATCATCCTGAAAGTCCTAGCCTATCCAGCATTTCGCTCTTTTCATGCTTACTGTCCATACTTTGATACGCTCGTACTGGTATGTATTCACTCGTAGCCAAGGCCCTAAGGCCTTGGATCTCGGCGCTGAATCTAAACTATATTATGATGAATGATTCCAACCTCGCTGCAATACAAGTGTCTATCATTATCATTAACACCTATCTTGGGCTGTGTTGCGCTCTTTGTACCTATCCATGATAGTCATCACCTCTGCCAGTGGTGGACAGTATTCGTCGTAGAGGAATTTCTGCATGTTCCTCCGTGTAACCTTGCATATTTGATCGTCTCCCTGCACGCCTGACATCGAAATCAGTTTGTGCCTGTGTCAGATGGAAGGCAGCGCGACATACAGACAAGTGAGCGGTCAATGATTGCATACAAGCGGGCAAGTGCTTCATCGACTGCGGTCTCCCCTTTATTCCGTGCCATTCGGATGGCTGTCATGACTTGATCGACGAGCCTAGCATATAGCTCGCGGGCCTTCTGTGGACTAAACTGCTCCTCATTCAAATACTGGGGCTGATGCTGAGACAACCGGTTTGATCTTTACGTAGAGTCAGGGTTGTACACACCTTCATTCGTTGGAACATTCCTGCACCAGATTCACTGCCAACGACACAATAGTGGTCCTGTAGCGCAGCGCGGAGAAGACCCTTGAAGGAACCGCAGAGTTCCCTGCGATGGCGCAGTCAATATAAACGGATCATGATGAAGGAAGACCTTACCTTCGCATTGTCAAAATACCCATCAAGTACTGCTCTCGTGCAGGATTGATGGTATCAAATGGATGTATAAAGTTACATGCGTTGTCGATGTGTGGTGCAATTGTTGTCGTTCGTTGGGCTCGGTTCCCTGCACAGAAACAAGGTTGGCGTTCGAGATGTCTCATTCATGGAGAACTGTAGGCTACTTACTGATAGCTCGTATGGTCTCATTAGAACAATTTGAGATATCCTTCAATCGAGTCAATAGATCGTAAATCATGCACCACGATGCTTACCATGACGAGTGAATGGAGTTCCGATCCCAGAAATTCGTTGAATAACCTGTGCCACGCACTTTCTCGATAATTCAGATGAGTAGCTTTACTACCACGAAACGGCAAACCTTGATACATTGCCCTGCAACATGCCGAGGGTGAGGTCCTCGTTGAGATCTGTCGATCGCCATTCACCCTCTCTGCGCATGAGAGTACGATAGCTGCGCCATTGATGATTCTCTCCGAGCGTCTTGATGGTCTTGAGACTGCGCTCAGCTGCCTATTAGACGGTCAGCATTAACTAGTCATTGCAGACGAGTGTGATGCTCACCTTTTCGGCTTCTATTCGAAGAGCTTGTTCTAGTTCATTCAAGTTGTTGTCTATCCGAGCTCCTGAAGTTTTCAATATTTCGTCCACGGTCTTTTGCTTGAATTAGTACATTCGTACTATAAAATAATAACCTGTGGCTTACATCTTTGAGGGCTTCCACCAGTCCTCTTGCTGCATCCTCATAGGCTGCGAGCCTCGAATCCCGTCGTGTAGAAAGAAAGTAGCTCTCAATTGATTCCCACAGTAAATTAGACCTGTTTGCGTAGGCATTGATGTCCAAAATTGCTTTCCTGGAGCCAAAATCGTGAATATGACGGCACAGTTGCGGAATACCAGTCTAGACTCAGAAAATCATCAACAATAATATTTCGGTTAGTGAGAGGTGCGACAAACATCTTCAAGATCGGTAAAGACCACCGGAGGTCGGTGTCGTCTTTCCGTCAATAAAAGTTCAGTGTAGTCCGTGCTCCCAATACAGAAGATAGGGAGTGAAGGGGGTTGACAGGCAGAGTCCTAACAAAAGAAGAGTTGACTATGGTACATTTCAGAAGTTGATCTAAGTACATACTTGCTTAATCGTGAAGTACACTTGACGATAGAGCTCCAGAAAGACTTTTCGCGCCCGAGCAGAGCGTTGGTGCTGAAAAAATGCTCGCGAGTGAACATCAAGGCAATGAGTAGGTATACGCACTGCAATGTAAGTGTCTTTGGCAGCTTTTGCCTGTTGCAGTTGACTAGTGGTATGTTCTTTCTGGATCACGAATTATGTCAGACCCCTTTATGCGCTTGACGTAGTGAATGGACATCAAACCAATGATTTTCTCGAGCGTACACGCTCCAACAGTTCCTTGCACTCAGCGCTACCTGTCGGAGCCGCGAGGTAGTTGACAAAGAGTATGTCGTATTGTTTCTCTTGCTCGTCCAGGCTTTCGCTGAGATGAAAAATGTCCTACTACGTGCATAAGTGTCGCGAAGCTGGTGTCAAATTAGCCTAGCTTATGTACCTGGCGCATTTTCTGGATGATCTGACGTTGGCCTGAACCAAGATGGTGGAGCTGATCTTCATTGATTCTAACCTAGTATAAATGAGTGAGGTACATAGGCTGAGGGGAAACGGCGACATACGTCGGCTCCGGTAAGCAGAATCAATAACGATTCTACCCGACCGTCAATGGCGATCATCTGGTGTAAACTACAACATGTGGGCACACAGTTTCAGAAAGTTGTTGAGCACTTACAATTTTTCAAAATAGTCGTGCATGGCCTACCAAAGGAACTGACAAGTCAAATATGAACCATAAGTTTAACTATCTTAATTTACCTGGTCATCAGCTGCACGCTTGATGTCTGCGACTGATTGTATAAGCATTAGCGGCGGTAAGACGAAGCCATTCATCTCGCTACTCGAACCTAGTATTACCACCTCGACATTTTTGAGGTATTCCTTAGTACGTCTAGTTCTGTGAAAATAGTACTATCAGCGCGAATACATTTTCATAATGCTAAAAAAAACCTTGTTTTATTGGCATCCCCAAAACCAGGGACGTCTACGAGTGTGATCGCACCGGATGCGAGCACCTCAAATGCTCCGTAAATACGAACGCTATTTAAACTGAAGGTGAGGAGACCATGTGATCAGTGTCGATGAAATGTTTACCTGTCTACCAAATGCCAGACAAATGGCTCCAGCTGAAAGATCTTAAATGGTCACATGATCATTCACAGTTTAAACACTTACGCACCAGCTGTTCCTCCGTTGTGTACGAGGTTAAATATGGGCGGAGCTGTATGTGATTTAAAAATAGAAATGAAGTATAAAATGTCTGTTGCCGACTTTCCTGTAGCTCCAGACTGTCAAAACCTGTACCCGTCATCTGAAAGTTGGTACCAAGCATGGACACCACAGGTTCATGTTCCAGTAGTGTATGTACATCTTGATGAGGCGGGGGGAATGGTAGTGCACGAAGGCTGCAGGAAGCGATAGTCAATAAAATTCGGCTTCAAGTCATGTGACTTACTGAGGATAAACCTGTACTGACGGCGACATCAGCGCAGCTCATGTAGGGAAGAAGGATTGGAACATTCCTCTTTGAGTACTTCCCACGCATCCAACGCAGGCCTTAAATCATCACGGCTAATCTTCCCACTTTCACCGCTGACAGCGCTGCATGTGATGGATGTGATGCGAACACAAAGTTTTCTGGGGGAACACTTACGTAATATCGTCTAGAAGATTTTGCAGAGTCTGTGGAACCGTATTAGCCCGTTTGCCCGTATATGTCTACATAGTGTAAGGGAAGGTCATGAAACTCACTCTTCTCCATTCATCGATTTTGATGAAATTCACGCTAACTCTCCACATTGAAGGCTGCAAATTTTCATAGATGATTTCAGTTTGCACTGACGTGCACGCGCTACCCGCGCAGGGTGCCGAAAGTGTCAGAATAAACAAGGGTGAGTTATGGTGAATAAGCTGACCCCTGCGGGATGCAGTTCCAATAGTCCAATCAGTGAGCGCTCGAGCTTAACGCAAGTACTAGTAGTATATTACTCACATCTGCTCGTGTTGATAATACGGGTGCGCCCAATACAGCGTTGATGGCTGTGCTTTTACCCGCACCAGTCCTACCTATGAATGCAAGCTTTCTGGTGCGTGGTTTGCAGTTGGAGAGTTCATTTGCTTCTGCCTTCCATCCTCGTAGGTCCTTGTCATACCGGGCCTCTCGTCCACTTGGACCAACTTTTTCGAGCTCTTGTTCCAACTTCTTATTCATGCGCCATATCAGATTGTAACACGCCAGTGTGTCATATGGCAATGTCAAGTACATCCTGCGATCTTCAACTTCCGACCTGTCGCGCACTTCAACTCGTCCCTCCATGGACCGCCGTGGATCAGCGATCACTAGTCACTCAGACAGACACAGGGTTGGTTGAAGCTTGGAGGGTTGGGGGAGTCAGAAGTTTATACTTTATCAACCACAGCCCGTGCCTTGAACCAAGCTGATTGATTCTGATTCATCAGCACTTCTAGCACGAACCCTCCGACCTATCTGCAACGAGGCGTGGAATTTCAAACCAACCGGCTCGCAACTTCCGCAACCATGATGTCGAAGAATCGATGGGTGTGATTTTATTGATATAGGAACACGTCGCGGTCTCACGAGGCAGCTAAATTTTTCCATCGATGCGAGTTTTGTTGACAAGGTGCTCATGGACTTCTTCTCATTACCTCAAAAGTATCATAAAAACATACATCGTTCGCTAATCATGAACACAGGGAACATTCTGCAGGGAGTCAGTTCCATCCGGCATCGTTGTTGTCGGTGTCACTTGCAACAGTCCTGGACAATGTTGGCCTCAGTTCAACACGATTCATAGTTATGGCGGTCGAGAACACACAAAAGTTCAGGAGAAGGATGTATCTGCAAAATGCAAAGCACGAGCATGTGGAGAGCGGAGAAGAACACCTCATGGCAGGAGACGAAGAGCACTGCCTTGCATTCTATACCCGCACTGTCAAGATTTTCGAAGGATACACGTCGGGGTACACGATATTGAACGATGTTGGGCGGACGAACGTTGTCTATGTCTTCTATCGATCCTCGGCCCACGTATCTCCTTCTCACGTGACACTCAAGGACGACCTTTCTTGAGTAATCTCATTGGCAGAATCTGGAGTTTGGTTTCGTATCGCTTTGACACGCTACCGTGGGCGATGAGCCGAGCCCCAACGAGATCCGCTTTGCTGAGGCGATGCAATTCTCTGGACTCATGATAGGCTCTGTATGGTCTGTCGACGCCACGTTGGTCGAGGGAGATTGTATTGCACACGTGCCGCAGTATCATTGTATCAAGCTGTAAAGACCTAGGGCGAAAAGAGATTCCTTTTAACGGACATTGAGATGCCAGACACTCAGGGACCATGATGGAGATCATACTAGAATAACATTCTGTTGCAATGAAACAATTTACAATGCGCAGTACACGAGACAGTCATGATTGTTCCTGGGATGTTCTTCAGACAACCTTATTCTTTCTCAGAGTCGCTGGAATCATCCTGCTGTGCAAGGAATTGTAAACTACGCAATTGCCCAGATAGATGTAATAACTCACGTGGATGTATATCGGCACCTCTGTGCCATCCTCTTGGAGAGGTGCCCACGGAACGGGAGGGGGAACCCATCTAGCATGTCCCTCAATTAGCCAAAACTTCAGCCTGACGGCAGCAACGGGCGCGCTTACAACTGTTCGCCTGTGCGTTCTGGGGATGGCGACGACCGCCTGTTACGAGGGTGTCTGACATGCAAAAGTTCATACAGAGGGGTGAAGCAATGCTCCGTCTTGCATCCGTGGCGTGCCAATCCAGTTTGTGTGTCACTCCACCATCTCATCGAAGCCTTTGCTTCAAGAGTGCCCACGGGCGCTACAACGGGGGCAGAAGCCAGAAGAGCCATAGTGATCTTTTCGCCGCCTGCACCCGTGTCAGTGATGATTTTCTTTGCGATGGGACAATGCACTCACTCGTATCCGAGAGGTACAAGGAGAACGCAGGACAATAAAACACCTTCGTCACGAGATGCATAGTCTGAAGGAATTTAATGCTCGCGAGCTTCCCAAGAGCGTCGGGCGTGATATGTTTCATGCGAGGGTTATTCATCAGCAAGACAGCGCCAGTGGTCCCTTTCTTGACCTGCCATGTCCCTTTGATACTTGCTGCGGCGATACCAGGCACGCCTCTGATCGGAACGCGATATTAGTATCATGATAAGAGGATCGAATGATAGGTAGTCGGGAACTCACGCATGGGATTCGACGTTCATGTCAACACGTTTCACGTTTTTAGACCAAGTGGTGAATTCAGACTCGTCCGGACAATCTTTGGCATGATGCTCGTCAGATTCAGGGTCGATACCTGCATCTATGAGAAAATGCTTGAATTTATCCGAGTAGATGTTGCCCTCGACGGACAAGTTCCCCGTGGCTTTGTCGATCCTTCCGTACGACCCAACCTGCTCGAGATTAACATGGCACGAATGGGTATCTAAGCCCCAATAGCACGCACCTGAATTTCGGAGGGTGGATCCCAGTTGGCATACTTTCCAGTTCGATCGAATATGAGTTCGATGAACTTGCGCTGCGCATGCGAATTGGGTTGCGTGTTCCAGGACCACATGTGCATGACAGGTATGTTTTGACAATAAACGTTTGAACCGCGAACTGGAGGTATATATGCAGGATACTCAGAAGGCAGTGTGCTTCTGTATCAAGGCAGTATGCTGCTGTGCGACCGTGACTCACAGACACTGGCGTCAAAACTTGCTGATCTTACCACGACACCGTGACAACACGGATCTCCAAGTCTAATATTGCGTTATAAGGACAATAAATCTGTTTAAACATCATCAGTCCGCTCGAGAGTTATCTGTTTATCCGTGTGTAAGGTTTGATATTATGGCGGTGAGCAACGATCTGCCTCGGTGAGGTACTATCATGCATGCATATGAGGCGATGGCCTGGAGAGGCGGTACTGAAAGCTGCCACACGCCTGTGCATGACCTGCCTAATCTGAATCGGGAAGCGCCTCCCTAACCCAACACCTAGTACTACAAGTGTCTTGGCTGGTTCCTGCTTCATCGCCTTTCACTACCACGATGCAATTATCTGCCTCGAAGTGGGGAGGGTTCCAATCTAGAATATGAGATCCAACCAAGGTGGCTACTTTACGCAGTCGCAATTGGAGAACATGGTTTTTACGATCTCCCAATAACGGTAGGTTCAAGTTGGCACTCAAATTGAGTCTAATGAGAGGCGAATTACAGACATAAATTCAAGATAGTGACGCACATACTTATATCACATCAGCAGAATACTGTGTGGCACCTTGAACTGGGCCCAAGAGTCAAAGTGGGTAGATGCAGGAAGAGGACTGGCATGGAGTTGCAGGGAACTGCTCTGCCTCTTGTTTGCATCCAACCCAAATGTCTATCAAGCAACTAAAAGACTCTTTGCGGTCAGTGGCCCATTTGAGTGTCGACATGTTGGTCGAGGGCGCAGGTCGAAAACGGACGAAACATCATTGAAGCTTGAAGTGGTAGTGACGTCGTGGGACCGTATAACTTATGTAATCGCATGAACTTTGGAGCTTCACATCTTCAATTCATCAGGAAAAGTACTTATCACAACTTTTTTTTGGTACAACTTGCATATAAACTTCCATGTGAGTGATCGCAACTCATGCCATTAGGAGAGACCCTGGTTTGGAAGGCTGCAGCGCAGCTGCATGTTGGACGCATGTCTTGATAACAGCCTCATCTCTGAGACGTCCAATCAAATGAGACATGAAGACCGTCAATATCATGATGCAAGTCTGCATAAAAACCCCAGATCATGCAGCCTAGTGCATGCAAACGCCCTCAATCCGAGGCTCCACCAAGTCTACCTCAGTTATACCCCACAGGACCAAACTTTTATCAAATGGCGCAGCTCTCCCCAAGCACCATGCCAGTTCGAGTGTTTGAAGATCATAAAACACGTGTATCCGCAGTCACAGTATTACCTGATGGACGGCGCATGGTCACAAGCTCAAATGCTTGGCACTCGCTTCGTTTGTGGGACTTGAAGGATGGTGTTGTATTGAAGAAGATGGCGGGGCATCGCGCCAATGTGAGAGCATTGGCGGTATCACGAGATGGGCGATTAATAGCAAGCGGTGACGAAAACGGAGAGCTCATTGTTTGGCATGGAGACACTGGGGATTCTCTCGTCCCAGCTATCAAAGCTCACACTGAAAAGATCTATTCCCTGGATTTTTCTTCAGATGGCTCAATGCTGGCAAGTGGCTCGTGGGACGATACGACGAAGCTGTGGAACACAACTACGTGGCAGCCATCAGGAGAACCGATCAGTTGTGGTGCAGATGTCAACTGCATTCGGTATTCGCCATCCAGCAAACTTCTTGCGATTGCAACAGACCACGATATTCAGGTTCATGATTTAAGCACGCGAGTTCGCGTCGCAAGATTCACTGGCCATGCAGTGAACGATCCAATATACAACTACTCTCTCGCATGGATGCCCGATGCTACACGCCTTCTCTCAGCCGGCAGTCATACTGATTACAACATACGGGTGTGGGATGCATTGACCTGGGAGCAAGTTAGTGATCTATGCACAGGCCACACTGGCACCATCAATTCCATTGTTGTCGATACTTCTGGCACGCTCCTTGCATCTGCATCTAGTGATAGATGTGTGCGCCTCTTGCGGCTCTCGGATTTACCCATGAAGCACTCTGGCAATGTGCACTGTGCCGCCTTCTCCGTAGATGGCAGGCACATCCTCAGCGGAGGTGATGATATGAAGATCTCAGAGTGGGAACTACCCAAGGGACTATCACCAGTAAGTGCCCAGTGGTTTCTCATCCTTGGTTGTCTCATCTCACAGATTTGATGAACAGGCTCAAGGCTCTGACTTCAAGGCATGTATCCACCTTTGGCTCTTATCGTACAACACGAACATGCTTCATGTAGATCCTCGTTATGAACACGACAGCTCGTAATGCATGTATAATCGGGGACCTGCCTACTGCTATACAGCTATTCACACAACAAATCGACGCCGATCCCGACGACTTTGATTCATATGCCAAGCGTTCGTTTGTCATGGCGAGACAGGTTGCCTGGAACGACGCGCTTCAGGATGCAACCAAGGTAAGATACGCTGACCCATCACGCCCCACTTAATATCGGCTGAATGGGTGACACAGTCGGTCAGCATTGAGCCCTCCTTGATGGGCTATATCTCCAAGGGTCTTGCGCTCTGTGGAAAACAGCAAGTGCACGACGCGATGGCAGCATTTGACCTCGCCTTCACGTTCACGAACGCAGACCCAAAGACGACCCATTTTCTTTTCTTGATCAAGGTAGGTAATTTTCGAATCATACTCTACACTTCATCATGATTTTTCAGGCCATCGCGTCGTTCAATGCTAATGCCTGTGAACGGACGGTGCTGCCCGTCCAAGAGCTAGCCGCTCGTCCCAATGCAGATCCTCTCGCTTGTCGTGTCGTGGAAGTGAGTATGATGCATTTTGTCAAAACCATATTCGTGTGCTCATGCGCTTCGTATACTAGGCGTATATGCGAGTCCAACTTGGGACGATTGCCATGGGTGACGGCCTTCACCGAGATGCCGCTGGCCACTTCACTGCCGCCGTGAACGCTGGCATTTTCTTTTCAAAACTGGATGTTCATTCTACATACGAGGACTTTGTCGTGGTATGTTGGTATGATGCGACAACGTGTTTCATGCTCAACTGAGTGCTTGTGTAGCTTTTTGGCTGGGACCTCAAGTCCTTGTGGCAAACTGCAAATCAACAACGCTGCCATGCACTCGTTCGATCAGGTAAAGTCGGGGCTGCGTTTGAAGCGTACCGATACATGATGGAAATGAGCGATGAGCCCACAAAGGCCATCTTCCGTGCTTGGGTCCCTGGCAAGTTTTCTGTAGTGCCGCTCGTACTATGATTCTCACTCGTGTTTCCCTCAGCTCTTGATGAAGGATGAACTAAATGCCTACGGAGATGTTGCCCTTTCAGCAAGCGCCGTTCTCATTTGAACTCATACATGTATACTATACACGTCACACTTGGTGCTACAGCTCATTGCGTGATCATACCACCATTACAGTGCCACACTAGAACCACTTGGCAGACCATCAAGAGATCACCAGGTCAAAACAGTAGTAGTATTCAAATTTTTCACGGCAAAACAGGTTAGGTGCGCTTCCGCCGCGTGAAGGTCTAGACGTTAAGTATTCGGACCGCAGTTATGTAAATCTAGGTGGAAGGGGGCGCCTCGTGTAAGCCATCTAGTTAATTAAATGCAGCCAACCTCGCAGTACGACTTCGTGGCTCGCCTTCGAGTCAATACGGTCGCGTGATTCGATTCATCATTAACTCAGCTCGCCGCTCAAATTTCAATTTAGTTGTCTGGGGGTCATCCGGTTTTGTGTTACTAGTACTACGTCACGGTGGCGATAGATCTTGATTGACATGCCATTCGAACAATATCTTGAGCTGTCAGCCTTTTAATTTCGAAACAGATTCCAGCAGCATTTGGGACATCCTATCTGAAGCTCTGAACAGGATGAGACCATCTAGTCCTATCGAACCGCACCCGCGCTCAGGTTGTCCCCTGGCCCTTCTGATCGATCTGCATGATCGGACGGCCGAAAGTGAAGACATCGTATCGACTTGGTGCTCAATCATACGAGGCATTTCCCGACTGCTATCAATCATTTTTATCATAATATCATCCCTAGGCTAACACCTTGAACCTAGGCAGGCATATCTAAGACGTCGGAACATCGGAAACACCCCGGCGCCCCTAACAAAGATCGGCAGAGTCGAGCTCTCTTATTCACGCATCCAAAACTCTGGTGCCCTCTTCATCCAGCCGCCTTAATGCAAAAATGGTCACCTAGATGTTGGTCTCGAGTCCCGTCTCGAGTCGCACGCCCCAATTGGAATCTATTGATGAAGAGGAGCTACTTGAGTGGGGGTCGAATCCCCCGCTGGTCCTCTTTGGCGCAAATATACAGAGGGCGACGCGAGTCCACTATGGTTTGAGCTACGAATTAATCGATTTTTTCCCCTCGTACTGATCGTTAATGGGGCGTTAAACTGTGGTCACGACCACAGAGCAGAAGAGGTCCGTGTTCCTCATGATCAAGGTGACCACTGATGACGGCTCACTTCCTAGTCATCTAGGAATTATACCTGATGTATGGAACGCAAACGAAATGCAATATTCGATGGTGTCATAACGTCATGCACTATGTTTGTCACTTCTAACACGATCAGCTCGACTCGGCCAGAGGAAGTAACAGATGCGAAAAACTTGTCATTCACTACACTATCTAGCGCTCATTGATTCAAATCGATCGATCTTCTCGAAAACGGCACGTCTGTCACGATGATGTAGGTTTAATAATCGACCATGGCGCCTGTCATCACAAGAACCATACATCGTTTCATTTGCCAAGCAGCGCTTAGAAGCTGCAAGGTTGGTATCTAAGCGCCAGTATACAGCCACAGGTGAACCTTTCCTAACACTGGGTAGATCTCTGGATAATAGACAGGTTGGATTTGCGCCTGCGCAAGGATTGACATGACATTGTTATAAGTCCAGCCTCTGTTCATTGAAAAGTCGCGAATGCCCTAGGGCGAATCATGTTTCCGCACGCCGTTTCAGACGCGCACAAATTCGTCAAAGATTAGAATGCCTTGTAAATATAAATATTGTGGTACGATTATAAATACTGATCGCGGTCTACCAGATACATTTGTGGACCCAACTCACTGTACAAAGTGGTACTGTACATATTATACACGCAGTCAGTGTCGAAGTTCTGTGGTGTCGCGTAGTCAGACGTATTAAAGGTTGATGGCACAGATATACACAGGTAAAAGAGTGTGTATAGAAGCAAGCGAGTAAAGTGAGACTCTAGCAGATGTAGATAATAAAGTTGTCCTTGATATATAACGTTGGTTTGACCCGATTCACGGCAATACAGGACTGGCGCTGTCAGCGTTGCGGGGGTCACTGTAGGGATATGGAGCTAGCCTTATTGATTCCTCAGTCAGTGACTTATCGCCATCTGCCACTGACCTGCTGCCAACCCCAAAAGCCTGAGCAAAATTCATCTTCTTGCTTGAGTGAGTTGACGAGGCACCACGGGCGTAATTGAAGAAGAACTTCAATGAGCCACCGATTTCGGTGACAAAGTCCCCTGGTAGTGTGTTGGGCATTAATTTAGGAAGACGTAATAGACCGCCGCTTACAGTAATTGACACTATGAAGATATCAGCAATTGAAATATTCAGTCATGTAATAGCACGTACCTGTCCCACAATGGACGCCATATGCTTGTCTTCTTGTTTCCTGCAATCCTGTATTCATTGGATGTGTATGCCCACATCATCAATATTGAGAAGAAAACCATCTGCCGCATGATAAGTTGACACGAGGTTCCCGCATTGTAACCAGGAGGTGGCGACTGACCTCAACGCAAATGGCCAGCGCATTTAGACCATCTGCGATATTAGCCGCAGTCCAGTATTGAGTGGCTTCGGCGCTCATGTCAGCCTCAAGTCAATCAGGGTTCTGAAAGAACACACCTTTGATAACGCGGCCTTCAAGCGCGCTAAACTATAAATGACTCGGGCGTGAAGAGCTAACAACAACAAGGGCGAGAAGAACTCACGACAAAGGACTGATAGAAAGTGAACATCACGATGAGCTTGATGGAGAGAAATTTAGCCAGTGGTCGTCGCCCTGTCAGTTCCTCCTTGGTGAGCCCGTAAAACAGCAAAAGGCCATAGAGTGCCACACTAATCATGCGACAATATGTTAAGGGTCAGATCACTATCACATCATAGGTTGGACATACCTGATGCTGACGAAATCAACTGCCTCGAGGTAGACATTGGCAAAATATATGCTGTAAGGGCCGGACTCGCAAAGCACGTTGTATACTTGACAGATGATCCCGGCGATAGATACGGCTGCTGTAGCGTGAGATATCTATCTGTGTATGGACTGATTCGACCTCACCTGGTCGGATGATAACGTATTGTAAAACTGACCACTAAACTAAAAATTGATATTTGTCAAAGCACTCGGTAGCCGACTTACCTTGAGGGTATACATGAAGTAAGGCTGAAGGATTTGATGAGAGAAAGATTCCCAAGCATCAGCAACAACATACCTTTGTGGGTCGGTATCTCCAACAGCAAAACTATGGGCGAGATTAACGTGTGGTTGTAACAAATCTCAAGTGAAATACGCACAGGAATCGGTAATGGCCTTTTATCCTTTCGTTCGATTGCCTTTGTGGCATCACGGCCTGCGGCCGTGGCTGCCACGAATTCGATAAGAAGTAATCTGTCAGGGACAACAAGTAAGCAAGACGTCCATGCAACCAAAAAACAAACCACAAACAGGAATGCGCTCAAGGTGACAGCCTGATCAAATGCTTATGAGACAACAGACAAAGTACATGATAATCAATTACCTCGTATGCTAAAAGGATTGGGGCACTGTCAACTCAGAAGATGGCAGTGTTGTCACGACAACTTACCGACTTCAATGAGCGCGTAGTATGTGTAACTCCGGAAATATCGATAGGAAAAGAACGAAATTACTGCATATACTGGTGGCATGTACAAGATTCGCAGACTGAAAGTAAAATAAGGTATAGATAAATGCACTTAAGAAAGAAGCGAGATACGCACATTTGACGCTGCTCGTTGGGGTTGGTATAGTTTCTGATGTAACGAATTGGAATCGAAAGATACGTTCAACATTCATGGCGCCTTACCGACAATGCCGCAAGACTGAAATCACTGAAATAAGAACTGTCTGGGTGGTGTTAATGGTTGGTAAACAACTTTGGACAGATATGAACTGGTGAAGATGAACACACTAGCACAGTACATCCTCCTGCTATCGCCCATCCTATTCGATGTTCGTCCCAGTTCAAATTTCCGGAGTTCCAGAAACTAGATTGGTCCACGGCTATAGTGTTGTCAGACGGGCAAGTCGGCGCCATAACAAGTTGTGGTGAAAAAACCCTGTTCCACTGGAATATTACAACGGCGGGTATACGAGAGGAAGCTAGACCAGCAGCTAAAGCGTTCGTGGAAGAGATGGGCCGTGGCAGAAATGGACTACAAATGGATCGCTTGGCTGCTGTCCGAAGCAATGCCATGATGTTTGCGTAAGTTATGACACAGCCGAAGTTGTTCTTGTTTCATCATCATCGTTTTTGTCTTCTGAAGCTATACTAGAGCGCGCGATGGGCTGATCAAGTCGAGACTCTATTTCCAGGTTGCTTCTAGCAGCGCTTGAAGCGAAGACTTCAATTGGCGCTTATGGCTCACTTCTCTTCGGTTTTTTAAATTGTGGTCAGGCGCTACTATCTGTTTCAAAAAGCCATGCCTCACTCAGGACCCACTCAGTCGAAACGTTGACATGCTGAGCACAGGTGTTGGAAAGCATTTGTGGTACAGCCTCAATTTCATATGTTACATTTCATACGTCGCGGCATGTGTACATGTGCATTCTCGGGGCGCGCTTGGTCTAACAACACCATCACAGCCATCGTCCTGCTGTTTCCAAACACAAACCACAAGGCGCGCAGGGTTTACTTCTTCTTCGGGACCTTGGCTTTTGCCTTGGCGGCAGGAGCCTCCGTGGCAGGAGGTTTGGCGCCTTTATTCTGTAAGATTGACAAATTTTATTAATGTGAATAATCATTGGATAGGTTACACACTGGTGCAGGGGCACCCTTGGCGGGTGGGCTTGGTACAGGTGCTCCGGAAGCAGCACCACCGGTGGTGGGAGCGCCTGTGCATTATCAGTGATTCCAGCGAAATAATGGAAGGTTGTAAAAAATCAAAACGCCTATCAGATACCACCCAAATAAAGACGACGGACAGGCATACCAGTCTTAACAGCCTTCTTTGCAGCGGCCATCGTGTATTATTTGCACGAGAGAAGAAGTATGAGCGAGGGTGTAGTAGTGGTTGTGGTAGTCGAAGGGAGTACAGGCAGACAATCTTTTATAGCTCTCGCGCAGCCCTGCCCTCACCTTCGGCAGAGTTCGTACCGTTTCTCCCTGTGGAACGCAAATTGCCCAGCTGTATTCGGTTCCGGAACTATCTGGACTCAAAGATGAGTTTGGTTCAGGATGTTTTCGCGACATTTACGCTCGCGATCTGTTTGTGGCAGTTCCAATGATCTCTACTGGGGAGAAGATACTGCGGAAATGAAGCCAGCAGAGCTTATCCTCCCAACCAACTCCTTGCCCCTTATCTGGGAGCTATGCACGTTGAAATTTACTCTATTTCATCACAAGCTCTCCAGTTTAGCTATCGATCTGCATCCCGAAACGGATTGCTCACCTTGTGACAGTCCACACCTGTACCAAATTTCATTCTTAATCACTCCTCTACATCCCCGCCAATCGCGTCCCAGCACGGGCGCTTGCACCCTTTGCGCATTCATTTCGGTGGAAGTGACCTTCCCTGTGACCTTGCTTCTTGCCCGAGCTATCTACGTGGGCTAGGATTGCGCCATTTTGGCCACCAGCTTTCGATGGCGGAAAAGACCCGAGACACAGTCATCTGCGAACTCAGCTCTAAACAATAATTAAAACGCACATAAATATGTTATCCTTGCTACTCCCTACACCACCTGGAAAAAACCTTCACGACATATCCCTGGCACAAACGCAGGCCCTCGGTGTAAGTGCCCATTGTGTTCAGTTAAGAATATTCTAGGCTTGACATACGGGGAATACTAGATAATTAAGTCATAAGTTCACTGCAGGGGAAACCCCCTTCATGGAATCTGGACCGTCCATCAAGCTTATCGATACGATCAGCTCAAATAGGTAGTGTAGCTACTTCTCTCACCGAGACCATGAATTCAATTGATATATCACGCTTTCCCAACGAAACACTATGAGATAAGAGTGCCATCTGCTTCCACCACGTCTTCGGTGACTTGAACAGGGTGCCTCTTTCTCCATTCCTCTAGCCCCTTTTCTAGAATTTGGTCATCGAGACCGTTTGGGACAAGGGTGAACGTCACGCCTGGTATACTTGACGTCAGTCTAAAATCGTTTCATCAGTTCGTAAGTTCACGTACCAAGTTCCTCTACTTCCTGGTTCCTCCATTCGTCGTCGAAGAACAGCTACCCAGACGTACATGACAGCGACCTTTATGTGCAACGTTCACCTACTTACCATCTCGTCATAGGATATCCCAGTCTTCTCATGAAGTTTCTTGAAATGTCTAATCTTGGAAGATGGGTAAATCTCCAGCTGGTCAAAAAACTTGATTGCGGAAATTGGTTTCATGTCGCTGCTACCAGTCCTCGGGGGTATAAGTATGAGATCCAAAGCTTCACGAGCTCTCCAGTATAACATGTTAGTGCAGAACTACTACCTGTAGTAGTGGAAACGTGCAGATCACTCACAATAACGGTGTATCTGTCCGTGAGCATGCGGCGATCGTCACGCCTGCTGCTTGTAGGAAATGCATGATCTGTGGGACATCCCTGTAGAAGGCTATTGTCTTGGGCTTGCGCTGGCTATCGATGACTTTGCCGGTGACGTGGTGTCGCCTCAATGGAGGGTGTACATGAGTATCGATCCAGAAATCCCAAAGCGTATAGCTACATGGTTTTCGATCAGTCATGCAATCGATATTCGATAGAAGGCGTCCTTTACTCTAGATCAAAGGCAATCAGTTTTGGTAGTCTGGTCGTCATTTACTAGTTACTGGTAGGAGTTAACCGTGACTCAGACGGTCCTCGCACCCTGGACTATAAGCATCGCCTCATTTTCCCAGGCTCAAGCTCTCAAACGCATCCACGACGATCAAACATTTTACCTCGATGGTCGTCGGAGTCGATGATTCAACGAAATCAGATCTTCAATCAATCTTCCTGGTCTTGGAGGCCCGGGTTTCAATGCGAGCATGCAGTGCTACATATATGAGCATTGAAACTTCCCCTCCCATAGCCGCTTGCGGCGGGTTTCGGGGTGTGCGGCAGCGCGGAAGACTTTCGACTGAGATGGTTTGGGCAGAATGCACCTACGAGTGTTATCTATCTATCAGCAGCAGCCTTTGTTTTTCGGGTCATCAAAATTCATTGTACGTATTTTGAACTTTGGTAACTTGGGCCTGATTCACAGTGGCTTCAAAACCTAATATGTGTGTCCTTCTATCTCTTCCATTCCAGTCATGCCAGCAGTGTTGATGCGGCTATAACCTTTCCAGTCGTACTACTGGACTAGGATCAAACTATTGTGGGTGCCAGCACTGGGTGCTACCACAATCTGCGGCCCTGCATAGCCACAACGTCGCACCTACCAGTACTAGTGGTATGACCAACCTCCTGCGATTATTGCCAAAGGTTTCACCAAAAACATTTAACATCAGAAATTCTAAATAATTCAAACCAGTCTGTTCCAATGGTTATACACTCGTGAGTGAGATCTTAGGTCCAATAGATGTTATGCAAACTACAGTCAAATGGGGCTCAAGCGCCAACTTCACGTTGACAAAGTGGCATTTACGGAACCAAGAAGGAGCCAAGGAAGTTCGAACGAAGTAATTGCGAAGCGACATTTACCAGGCAGGCAGACTCGGAGTTTACGAGGTTGACAATCGTCTGATAACACCTAGGCCACTGAGCCTGGTGACGCTCTTGATCCCCATCCACTCAGTATCCACACAAGTAGCTGGACATGCTGCATTCCTTGTCATCCAGACAGTCCTTTTGGGTGACAAGGGCTTGCTCAAATGGTCGAATGCTTTCAACTCTACCTGCATCTACTTTGTCAGGCTGCCTACCCACGACGCGCTCACCAGCCGTATCAAAGCTCGCGTTCTTCAATTCTGTAACCGGTGGCGGTAGCAAGATACCAAATTATAGAGTTCTCGATGCGCTTGGTGCTCCAATAGAAGGCGCTGAAGTGCCTGAGGTATGTGTTACGCCCTTTCATCTTTTAACGGGTTCTTTGGTGTTAAAGTTCATTCAGATAAGTGAACAGTTTGCGTGGCGATTGTGGGTTGGTTTCGCAATAACTTGAGATTGAATCTTATAGGGTCTTGAAGATATGAAAACATGCAGTTGCTTTCCACGTTGGATGATATACTTTGCAGTGCCCAACGCCAAGGCAGGATACCCTTCTATGTACGTGGATAAGAACACTCCTTACATATTTCCTTACATAGCTCAAATTTAGGCGGCTTCCGTAAGACAATCAATTGGTCGTGCAGGATGAATGCTAGTCGCTGACCCTCATATCTCTCAAGTATGGAGAAGAGGCTACTGTGATTGGCTCTGCTGCTGCACTTGCTGATGATGACGAGTGAGTTTCTCTGGACCCGTAGTCTTGTTTGAGTCGCAATGAGACACTCTTGTTTCCAGAGTATTATGTCGGACTAATTTCTGCGTTATTTATGTTTTGCTAATTCTGCCACAGCACAGTACCGCGAAACAGGGGTGCTCTTGTGGCGTGGCTTCACTCTCGATGGCATCATGGCGCAAGTCTTCGGAAACCACGAAGATTCTAGTAAAGGCCGCCAGATAGCTGTGGTTTGTCGTCTTGTATTTTCGCTTTCAAAGCTTTTCTCAGTATCTTCTGATACTCTCTCAGCATTACGGTTCTAAGCAACATCATTTCCACGCCGTATCTTCTCCGCTTGCAACTCAAATACCACAAGCTGCTGGAGTTGGATTTGCACTTAAACGTGACCCAGAGAGACGCTCCAAAAATATAGCCTGTGTGTTTTTCGGCGAAGGCGCAGCGTCAGAGGGGGACTTCCATGCTGGAATGCTCCTTGCTTCGACAGTGCCTTCACCAACGTTGTTTCTGGCAAGAAACAACGGTTTTGCTATCAGCACCCCGAACTCTCAACAATTTTACGGCGATGGTATCAGTGCAAGAGGCCCAGGTAACTTGGCCACACGTTGTGCATTTGTGCGAACAATAATCGAAGATCACTCGCAGGTTATGGTGTGGATACAGTTCGTGTAGACGGAAACGACGTACTCGCGGTAATGAACGCCGTCAAGGAGGCGCGAAGGCTGTGCTTGGAAGGTGGTCGGGCAGTTCTAGTGGAGATGATGACTTACAGGGTTGGCCATCATTCGACGTCGGATGACTCATATGCCTATAGGGAGCGCCAGGAAGTTGAAGATAGAAACAGGAATGACAACCCCATCACGCGATTCCGCCTATTCATGGAATCCCAGGGATGGTGGAACGAGTCGGATGAGCAGGAGCTCTTGTTCCGTCTGAGACGTGATGTGATAAAGGCATTAAAGCGCGCAGAAACTGTCAAAAAGCCTGGCCTGGAGGACATGTTCACTGACGTATATGCGGATGAGCCTTGGAATATAGTGAGTCAATGGATTATTCAGTGACGCGTACTCATTTTGGATACAGAGGGAACAGAGGGAGGAGCTAATGGCACTGCTCAAGAAATATGGACAAGTGTGGAAGCCATGGCAGAATGAACTCGGGACCTTGAAGAACGGAGGGTAGAATCCTTTGGATTGATGATCGACAGCGCCGACTTCGAGAAATCTGCAATCATGCGTCCAGACATCTAGGTGTGAGATCAATAAAAATTTGAGTCAAATATCACAACAACAAGATGATGATCGGCTATCGACATTAAATTGAGCTCCAAACCGAATCACAAGTAGGTAATCAGTCGAAGGCCGCCAGTCCAGCGGCGTGCCGTGACCAAGTGAGTACAAGGTCCTAATCACTATCGCCGGGGACCAGAACAGGTAACTTTAAAAACAAGGGGAAGAGGCGATGCCGTGGGTATGAAGGATACGCAGGGAATAGATACGCAATAAGAACCAATAACAAGGTAATGGAGCGCACGAATCGATAACGATTCTGGAAGAGGAAAAGGGTAATCAGAATAGGTAACGAAACACTGTAAAAAGTACAGAAGCGCCATAATACCGGAACTTGAAGTTTGAAACGCGATAGACCAGAAAGAGCGACATCGTTATCTTACGTAAAGCTACACTATCAGACCAGAGATCTGCAGGATCAGGTAGCGGTGCCAGCGTAAGGATCATCGTACGCTTGAGTGTAACGGTTGTTTTGCTCGGCCCCCTCTTGGGTAGAGAGGCTAGGAGTGTACAGCGTCCGCATACCATTACCGTTGTAGCTGACTGCTGGGCTAGGGAATGCCAAGGAACCGGTAGGGGGAGGGGACTTCATTTTCCGTTCGGCATAGGCGCGGAGCATTTCATCGGGAGACATGACATTGGCAGGCATGGGCATCATGCCAAGACCTGATTCCGGGGCAGGATGTACTGGGGCAGGAGGAAGAGGCATGTCAACAGCCTGCTGTTCCTGGGGTAACAAGTAATCATCTCCACCGGCTTCATTTCCTGTGCGCATCACTATTTCAAAGATCAGCTTTCAAGTATAAAGGAAGCAACTATAAGAAACCTACTGCTTAAGGACGGCCAAACTTCATCCATGCTAGGACGCGCCTCCGATGCCCCACTGAGGGACATGCGAGCACGAATGTCATCCGGAGTGAGAGTAAAAGGTCCCCTGGTTTGTGTGGGAGAGAGGTCTACCGTCTCTTCCTTGTCATCATTGGAAGGAAGAGGAGGCACAATGCCAGTGTGGAAGGCGCGACTGATCCCGACAGTGCGGCGAGACTCTATTGATGGACGAACGTCTGTAGCAAATGATACTCGTGATACCCGCTCGCCTAAGGTAGTCTGAGAACGTAAGCCGGGACGTAGTTGGGACATCCTTGGTACGTCCGAGCTGACTTTGTCTGATACAGAAGGAGTGCCCTCGACAGCGGCAGTGCTGATGGGACGAATTGGACCAAAGGAAAACGATGAGTTGCGATTTCCTCCACCTGAAACTGCTATACTGTTACGGATAGCTGCCGAAGCGCCAGCAGCAGACATGGACCTCCAGTCCACAGAGATTGTAGACATGCGCTTGTCGATAGCCTCGCTGAAGCGTCTGCTCTTTTCCTTGGCTTTGGCGCGACTTAGTTTGAAGTAGACAGCTATGCCCAATCCAATGAAAATCAGCGGCACTAGGATACCGGCAGCGATCTTGCCACTGGAGGAAGAGCTGCTGGAAGAGAAGTTTCCGACATAAGTGACACCGTCAGGAGAACTAAGATCGGCGCTGGCTGGGGTAGAGCCGTCGGATGGTGCAGTATATGTAGCAGTAAATACAGGGCCCGCGGGAAAGGGGCTAAGGAATGGTTGCGTGTTGGAGGTGACAATGGAAAGCTGCAGATTGACCGTGGATGTGTCATTCCACCACTTGGTCTCAAGGTTGGTCTGATAGTTTCCCAAGGCGTAATTGACATTCTGCCACTCGTGAATACGGCTGCTGCTCAAGCTGGGGGCGATAAGATAGATATCAACAGCTTGTGTGTTAGACAAGCAGGATGTATCCCATGTGATGTTGAAGGGATTATTGCTGGAGACGGTTTGACCCTGAGAGGGGCTGATATAAAAACCGCCTGTTGCGCATGCTGCAAAGATCAGATCTAGCGCAATGCACATTTCATTCATTAGTAAACTTACAAGAACGCTTTTTGTGCGTTTGTGGTGCGCCAGCGTGCCCAACGCGAACGTGCGTCAATCCTCGTTTGTTCATATCGTAGAGATGTAGATTTTGCTTATAAGCCTGGCCTCAATTCGGGTATAAGAACCCCTTCGGAAAAAAGAGCGTATCCGCTGTGTCGCGCGGTCTGACGAAAGGAATGGCGGGAGGCAGCTAGTGGGAGTAGGCTGGTTGTGATGGAGGCAAGCTCGCATCCGCATTTGAAATTATTAAAACTCAGACAAAGACCCCAATCACCACCATGGCAACAATTGAAACGCCAAAGTAATTGACAGACTTGTCTTGGACTTTCTCATAACTTGAAGCATCCATGATGGTGAGCGCAGAACTCGTGTTCGGAAAGTTTGATATCATTTGCTTCCTTCATTGCTTCCTTCAGTAACAAGGCTCGAGGTTAAAGCATGTATGGATGTTGGCTGACAAAGGCATCAGCTGAGTGTCTGCCATCCAGTGTTCCAACCATGTTGCGCAATCTCACATGTCCATGTATTGGCGCTCACTCGTGGTCAACGGATCGCCTCATGAACAAGGGCTGGGGGTTCGTACATCTCCTTTAAAGTACTGGAAGCACAATAGCCCCGCTCCAAACTATCAACATGAGTGGCCTCGTATTTTATGCTCCACCAGTAGCTCCTCTGCTTGCTTCGTCGTCCTCTAGCAACGAACGGTGCTATAGATATTCTAGTTCGGCTAGCAACGAAAGACATGTTGTGGCTGACTTGTCAGGCGATGTCGTTGCAGACACAAGTGTTCTCACAGCGTCAGGAGGTATCACAGATGTTTGGAAATGTACATGGTTCAAGGACACTGGCTCCGCGAAGGTTCGTTCTGGCCCACGCGGAGCTGTTTTGAGACTCATCTGGCTAGTACAGGTTGCAGTGAAGACATTCCGGATCGAGAGCACAGGCCAGGGTCAACTCGCCAAAACGCACAAAGCACGTACCGATGTTTACTTTCTCAGAAACTTCGATATAAACCATGATGTGATAGAGATGGTCACAACAAGTTCATGCCTGGGCGAAGCTCGAACACGAAAATATACTTCCTTTATATGGCATTGTCATGGACTTCGGTCCAATAGTATCAATAGTCCATCCTTGGAAAGAAAACGGAACTCTTTCAACTTATTTGGCACGCAAACACGCAACGTTGACCGTACAAGATAAATTCAAACTTGTTTGTATTGTTTTTTTTTGGCTTCATTGCTACCTTTACTGAGCCCTTCCGCTTACCCCTGCTGAACAATAGCTTGAAAACATTGTCTCGGGACTTCATTATTGTGTGTTCAGTCATTTCTGTTCAATATTTGACGTGAGCCTGAGCTGTGCTTCCTTTCCGCAGTGCACTCTCATGGCCTTGTACATGGAAATATTTCTGGTGTAAGGATAATTCCCATTAAATTCGCAAAACAATCTAACATATGCCTGAAGAACAACGTATTGGTAGATGCCCTTGGTAAAGCCAGTCTAGCGGACTCCGGTCTCAGTGTGCTAGTTCCAGAAATCTTAGGCATGTCATACTTTCGCCTGTCAACATCTGGCGCTATACGATTTGCTGCCCCCGAACTTTTCAAAAAATCCAGTCGTGGAGAAGTGCCCCTGCCAAGTATTTCTGGTGACAATTATTCATTGGGCAGCATAATTTATTTCGTAAGTCCGTCACCATGCAAATATACGCCTTGTCAATAAATTGTGTAGGTCCTTTCTGGTTCTTTGCCGTATTCTACCTTGAGGGACGGTGATGTGCTCGCTGAATTGCTCCTGGGAGTTGCCCCAGCATCTCCTTCTGATTCGGATAAATCCATCACTCGGGAGCAGTGGCAGTTCATCCAAGGGTGTTGGTCAGAAATCCCCCAAAATCGCAGGACGACGAACGAAGCTCTCGAGTTTGTAGATGTCAATCTCGCTCTCTGCGTCCCTTTTAGGACTATATTCTTGACTACAACGGAAATGCACTCGAGGTCGAGCAAGACAGATAGCTCAAAGTCTCGGTTAGTGTTGAGCCGGAGAGACTTCTCGCCGGGCGATATGTTACCTCCAGGTCAGCATGCTCGACTACTGTCATCACGGTTAAGATGAACTTTGTTTTCCAGATATACAAGCGAGTTTGGCAGTCGGGTTGCGTCGCTCGCGGAATCCTGCGAAGGCTGCTGAGGTACGCAAAAAGCAACACACGCTGCCGTTTCTCATTCACAGGCTCAGGCTGCTGTTTCTGTCATTTTAAACGACATTTTTGATACAAGTCATTTCGTGCCTCAGTGGGATTCCAAGGAAACAGAACATGCGGTAATTAGTCACGCGTATAATGTTCTCGTCGAAGACATCAAGATGATCAGCGATGCATTACGAGTGTTGCAAACAACTAACCCGAAGTGTGTGCTCATTCCTGCGAAATGCTGATTGCCTGTCCTAATGCCTAGCAGTGCGGTAGAAAAGTCCCTCGGTACTCTCCGCTCGACAGTCCAACAATTGTTATCCGACGAGAGGCGAAAACAACGAGCACCGCGCGCTGCTTTCCTCGTGATCGTCTCCAAACTGCAAGACTTTTTGGACGATCTTTGGAAGGAACTCTACGGGAATAGAGGGAAATTGTCAGGTCCCTTCTGGGAATGGTTTGAGAAGTGGATGGCGATGATGAGAGCATGGGACAGTTCACAATCAGAGGCTGCCGTCCAGAATACTTCTACATGCTTGCGATCCATCCTATCTTAGTATAGGTCACCTAGTAGCACTCTATATGAAGATGTAAGTCCATGAAGTTCTGACGAAGTTGGAAATATTGAGGATAGTCGCAGCGATGAACACGACATGGGTGCACTTCACAAAGTTTCTGCACGATCTCTTTGGTTATCAGTGGTATTGAACTGTTTGACTGATATCTTTGTACTTCGAGACTAACTCGAGACTCGGGCTATTATAACGGTACCTGAGTAGCAGGAACTACAGCAATCACCGCCTATCAAAGGGAGGCTTGTCGATTCCAACAACAACTTCCAGCGCCTTCAGTGTCTCATGTGCAAGTCAATAGAAAGTCCAAACTTGGATTGGGTACATAATACGAGCTGGGCAGATACGAACGTCGAGGTGCCTCCCCTGCGGGTTCGGGCTTCAGGGAGATGCCATCCTCGTCTAGGTTAATCAGGAAATGCAAGAAGAGAGAGGGATGCAGCGGAGTGACAAAAAAAACCTGACAGCAAACTACTGACTGCAGCGAGAAATGCAGAAAACGATTCAGCAAGCACCATATCCCCGATGGATCAGACCGGAAACCCCCATCCCAAGCTCCGTCCCGCGGGCAGGACTGTACGCATTTCAGTACTGTTAGAAGACTGAAGGCATTTCGGTTTGGTGTATCCACAATTTCCAACACAATGCCCCAAGATCACACACACAAATCTATCTGTGCAACGACCACTTCAACCCCAGGTGACAAGTTTTTCCATTTCCATCGGATTTGCGACCTGAAAGCACCATCGTCAAAAAACATGATAGAAAAAAGAGCGGACGTACCTTCCAACCATGAATAGCTGCTGCTCTCGTGTACCCTGATAACGCCTCCTGTGGATGATACGGTCTTTAGAAGAGTCAGAACTCGGACCCTCTATCTAACAGGCAATACAACGTACTGTTCCCAATTTTGGGCTAGCCGCGCAGGTTTTGGGTCAGTGTTTGATATGGCGAGCTTGATTTGTAAGAGCACGGATGCGATGCTATAAGGGGTGTTAGAACAGCGTGAATGAAATCTCGTGAGATACGCACTTGTAACTTGGAAGCCATCCTAGATACACACGTCAGTATATGCTATCAAGATCAAATTGACAGTCGCGACTCACCAGCTGAAGTTAGAAGATCCATGCAGATAGAGCCCCCTACATGCATACCGGTAAGTCGCTGTGTAATAATAACTCTTCAGCGATACTCACCAGCAGTAACGTGACCACCTCCGCCCTAGATACCAACAATCAGCTACACCGAGCATTTGAATCATTCACATCGTACCTGCATGAAAGGAAGGAACCGAGGCATCACGAGTCGAAAGAACGGAGGAGAATGAGGGAACGTCGGCGGGAAACGTATCTCGAAAACAAGAGAATTGACACCCCTTCATAAAAGAGGACCAATCTATCAGCATAGTCAAATACACAAGACACAGCCCAAACTCACTTTGACTTCAAATCCGTCGCAATAGGTAGGTCAGGATCAAACGAATGCATCTCCACCACCCACTGGAACAAGTTCTCATTGAACTCTGGAGGCATGTACCATCCCAAAGTAGCAAGTGACTCCGCGCCCCCCTGTTCTTTCATCATTGCCCTAAACTCTTTCTGTAACGCCATCGTCGCTCCTGGGGTCGAATCAGCAGGTGGAGGCAACAAAAGGCCGATGTTCTTCTCCACCCAGCTCGCATCATGTACCCAATCTTGCTTTGGTTTTCCATTGACATACGGTGCTATGTTCTCTAGCCTCACCCCCTCTTCATCGGGTGCGTTAAACACAGCTCTGTCGTCCTCATCGAGGTTAGGAGGGACGTATGCGTCCTGGCAAAGCCCAAAAAGTTTCTCAATTTTGTAAGAAGGCTGTGGGATCTCAACTTGGACATTCGAGAGTAGGGGACGATGGTTTGGATCGTGCTTGATGAAAGGAACATTTCCGACCTTTGGCTTAGTTGGGGTTGTGGGAGTGGCGTCAATGCCGTTTAATCTACTATTGAAGTACGAGCCATCAATTGTGTTGACTAGCAAGTATCGACTACAAGCAGACCGTCAGCAATTGACGACAGAACTGAAACATGACGCCTACCACATAATCCATTCCGTTTGCTTGACCACGTAATACGGGTTGTACGAGGTAAATTTTTGCGGGAGATTGATGATCTCCGCGAGAGCTACACAACCTGAAGGTGCGATCGTGCTATTCTTCCAAGATAGTAAACCGGCCGTAGCATAAGATCCCATCGAAACCATGCCGTCCTTGGCGAAGTAGACACCTGAGCAGAATGAGATAAGTCATTGACGATCATTGTGGGGTCATCTACTTACCATCTCCGTATACACGGCCATGTGCCATGGTCTTATACCACAGACCGTGACGTATGATCTATCAAATATCTCAGTAGTGTATTTCGAAGGCATCTCCAACGACTTACGGAATGCCAGTTCTTCAAAGGCGACCCATGGAAAGCCTAGTATGCCGCATCAAAAAGATCGCGACTGACGACGAAAGTGCTAAAAAACATACATAGAGAGTGGGATAATTCTTCGCATTAGAATCCCCATGTGTTTCCTGCTCTAAAGCATGTTTGAACTTGGCTTCTTTATCAGGGGCACCGACCAAGAAGCGGAATTGTCGCCACTGTGGGCCTATAACATCACTGAATAAACAAATGGACTGAGGGAGAGCGAATGGGATGTACCTATATTCTGCACTTGATCTTCCTCTTCAGTTAACTCTTGTAGGTGTGCCGTGCAAGAGGCAACACACCTAATGGGCTTGAAATTATGTCAATGACTCAAAGACATGAAACGTACCAACGCAAGATGGACCATGCAGCGGGCAAGATGCTGGGGTCCATGTCCCTCAACTTCGGCTTGTTAGTCCCTGTCATGACTTTCTTCTCAAGGTGTTTCTTCATGTCTTCAATCTGCATTTACTTGAGCATTAGCGTCGGATATGAATTAAGACATTCAAACCGGAGGCAGTGTGTCGATGAGTTGCACGATTGCAGCACGCATTTCGTTGACAGCCAAACTATCAAAGTCACGCATGAGACCATTATTGAAGGCGTCTGGAACCTTCAATGATAAGCCACGCGGAAGGGGTTCATCAAGAACTTGTTCTGCAGCAGCAACATAAGCGAGGGAAACCAGGAGATCTACCATCTCTGTATTCTTGCAAATATCATACTGAAGGAGTCAATAAGCAGAGGATGATGATAACGATGACTCAAGCAAAAATCGCTAACCTCTAGGGAAGGTCCAAAGTTGAGGCTGTAGTATTGGTATGCACACAAACCTGAGTCGCAAACATAAGGTTTTAGCGCCTCGAAAACGGTATTAAGCTTCTTGTGACAGACGACACAATAACGATTGCATAGCTGTTCACAAATCAGCACACTGGCAAGGTCGAGGATTTCGGCGGTACTGACTGTGAATCGACGGAGAAGGTACGCAAAAGCAGTCTCAAGTAAGTTGATGTGACCATCTTGATTTTCCAAGGGATCATGCGGTAAGTAGCGAGAGTCAACTAGACGTTGCTCCTCCTCTTCAGCTTGACGAAGTTCCTAGTAGAAATTAAAAAAAATGATGAATAGACGACAGTTACTTGTGTTGATCTAAAACACACCTCCTGCATCTCATTCACAAGAACTGCATGTGGTTTCTGAAGTTCCTGTGATCTCCAGTGGAGTTCTTCAGCTGCGGCCCATCCAAGTTTGTACTGTCGTCGAACTCGGAGCAGTTGAAGAAAGTGCTCATCAAGTAACGATTCAAATGAGCTGCTCAAACTAAACTTATCAAAGGTGCCGACATCCTCTACCGACCCCATTTCAGGCACCTTGTCAATATCGATGTCTTCTTCGACTATGTTGGAATCTTCGACACCATTCTGCTGGTCGGACTGGAGACCGTATCGGCGGAACGATGCGGTGACGTGTTCTTTTGACGGTTTGTATTGCCGAGAAAGGCCGACATAGAATTTCAACGAGATGCCAGAGTGGATCGCAGCAGGGGAGAGTGTCCCATCGCTTTGAACAGGCGGATAGACGCCCAATAATCCAGAGATCACCAGCACGAGATGCTGGCGAGGAATCAGGAACTGGCTATCCCAAGACATCAGGACGTGAGCGGAAATTTTGTCAGCTAATTCCACCATAGGGACAGAGATCGTCAAGAAGAACTCGCTGCTGCCACTCCAAATGACTCCCGGGGTATAACCGGCTGCATGGGCGCCTTCGAAGTCTCTGCGATGCGTGTAAGTAAATAGTCATCAGCGTAGAATTTGGCGCACCTGCGCAAGACTGAGCGACAGATCTCTGGTCTGGTGGATGTACTCATGTCATCATCTACGGTCATATCGTAATTGTGGTCATCTTCACTGTCATCGTCACCAGAAATACTGATCAAGAAATGCTTTGCCACGTCATGAATCGTACTAGGAGCGTCGTTGAGTACCCATTCACAAATCTCCTTCACCTGCTCTCCATAACCCCCAGGTTCTGGGGAATGGCAGAAGAATGAGTGAGTGTTGGGGTACTCGGAAGTGTCTATATCAATGATGATCAGTACCGATTTCACTTCCCCTCTCGATAACGACTAACCAGAACAAAAGAGATGTATCACTATCCTTGTCTGATCTCTAGATTCTATCAGGTCAAACTCTACTGAGCCATCATCATCGCCTGATCTGAAGCCTAGGAGTACCGATGTTAGTGTGGTGCCGAGTACCGCAGGTGCTAGCCACACTTACTTTGCGCAGACCAAGTTCCCCTCACAAGGTCAGATGGACAGGTTGTATGCAACTCGTGAAGATCAGCACTAAATCTCTTACGGCCTTTCAAAGGCTTTGCAGCAGGTGCCATGGAAGAAGATATCAAAGGAGTCAAATGAAGTGCTTCCGAAGTCGATAGTAGCTGTGCCACCGGTACCGGCGATATAGGAATCTGTGCGTCAGCCAGCATCGATGACTCGGAGGTGTCATCTGTGGACATTGCAATTTGTTCACCATGGTCATTCTCGCCAGGTTGTGGCACCTCGACAAGCTTGTGAGGCCGTTTCCTGGAGTCTTGACTTGAGGAAGGTGCGAATTTACTCTTCTTGCGTGCATTCCGTGTGGCAGGCATGGTACTACTTAGTGATTTGAATATGTGACCAGCTGGGCTCTATCTTAGGAAGATTCTAAACTGATATATGATGTGTGTACGATGCAAGAATCGTTGAGTTTTTGTATGTTAGTAAGGTCAAAGACCTTTCAAATTGCCATTTATAGCAACTGGTATGTCACGGTGACGTTGCAGCCAACGTCTAGCTTCAAGTTTTCAAACTCGCTTCAATCTACAACAAGGATACATGTATATGAGTGTTTGATCTTTGCAGGTCTCAGAGAGCATGGCTGGTCAGCCTGAGCCATGGCTACTAGTAGTAACCTTGCCTGGCAGTTGTAATCTGTAAAGGTATGTTTCGTCACCACTATTTACGGTTTCTTCAACTCGCCGACGTGTTGTAACAGGACCATCTGAACGATCACCTATGTACTCCTGACCGTCACTCTAGTTTCATCCCCAATTCCGAGTCTGTAGGCTTTATAACAATTTCAAGTTCAAAATGTCGCAAACTTGAAGGAACTTAGTTGAGTCAGTCGAACGGATCGACACAAGACATCAATGCCCTGAAAGTTGCATCATCCATGATGTCCGAGTACTATGTGATCCAAATGAACTATTATATGTGCGTGCAATTCAGATGCAGGACGAGAATCGTCGTGTCACTGACTCACGTTTTACGTCTTTCAGTCACTTGTTCGAGTGATACGCCAACAGAGACAAACTGCTCACGAGTCTACATACTTACTATAGTTCCCCAGCGAAATTATTGCACCCTGTTAATGAGTATTTAAACATGCTCAGGCAAAGTCGAAAACAAAGTCGATGTTCCGAGTCATTGCGTGCGATGTATGTACATTGTGTCATGGGTCAACGACCAAAATGAAAACGAGCGTATGCAGATAGCTAAACGAGTGTATGCAAATGAAGACGATGTCCGTGTAGGAAAAAAACATAAACGAGAACTGAATACATGCTAGTAAATCTGAATCTAAGGAAATTAAGCGGTAAGTTGGGAAGCATGGATAGGCATGGAGATCTATCTATAAGATCTATATCGAGATTAAATGTGATATGCACATGAGCAAGGACGATGCAACCAACAAACGTACAAGCAGTATGCAGGGAGCATATCCTCGCCCGCGCTCCTACAAACTAAACACTCCCGCAGCCCTCCTCCTACTCTGAATAGGATGAACGAGCACCAAACTGATTCCAAGGCCCACAGTCAACCCGACACTCGTGCTGATCAACTGGAGGGCCGTGTTGAACCCGCTTAGGTAGGAGGAGCTCGACCCTGAGGTTTGATCGACGACGAAGTTGAATAGTCCACCATTGCCTAGGCCTGAAGGGAGTTGGAAGAGTATGCCTGTAATCTGCGTGCGTGCGGTAAGGATGTCGATGAGGGTGAGGGTGTCGTCAATTCTTCGATGCGAGAAACACAAATAAAAGAGAACGCACCATAACAACAAATGCATTCCCCTCAAAAAACCTCCCATAGAGATTAGACACCAACCCCACAGCAAACGCCCCAACAGCAGCTGATATATCGCTCTGGTTCGGGAACTTGGTGCTCACGAAGTGGTTCGTCACCCATCCAATGCATGAAATGGCGACTAGGAGGAACTAGGTATCGGAATTAGTATCATCCCGATTTTTTTTTGGCGCAAAGTGAAATGTTAGACAGGACCAAAACACAAACACTCTCATCAAACCAAAAAAAAAAAACTCACCAACTCCCTCCTCCCAACAAGAGCCCCAAACCGCAAGCTCAAAAACAAACTATAACACGGCACAGTCAAAAACGCCCACCACAGACTCGGAGTGCGCTGCCACCACCCGCCTTCGGGATCGTGGCTCGACGAACACAAGTAATCTGTGCCTCCTAGTAAAGGTTTGCTGAGCATCGTTTGGTAAAGCTCAGCTCCGATGGCCAGCCCGAAACCGAGGAAGAGGCTGTACATAAGGGCGTAGCAGAGACGGACGGAGCCTGCTATTAGGGAGCGGGAGGCAAGTTCGAGGGAGCCGTTTAGGACTATGAAGCCCTATGGGGTTGTTAGCGCCGGTGCGAAGAGGAAGGGATAACATGGGATCAAATACAAACTCACAGGTAAAATCAAAACCACACTGCTGCTAGCAACAGCCTCATAACAAACCCTCCTGGTACTAGCAAGCGCAGCGCTCACGAAGCTCAAGAGTGTAGCCACCGTTATCTCAAACACGTTCCCATACAACTCATTGCGGACGCTGAGAAGCTGGATGGTAACGAGAAGCGCGCCAAGGGGGAAGGAGACAAGGGAGTCGACGAAGCTCCCGTTGAAACTGACGCTACAGATACTGCTGCTGCACATCCCGCCCAAGAATATGAGTTTTGGGAAAGAGTAAATGGGCTTTTTGCGCATTAGGGTGTCGAGAGCGGTGCTGGCTGAGGATACGGAAATGACGTCGTGGATGACCTGCGCGTTTGTGGTGAGATTCGTTCGTTTGACATTTGAATGGAAGAGACACGTACGTCCCAATATAACCCATGCGCCTCCCCTAACTTCCCCAAATCCAACGCACTCCCCTGCCTAATAAACTTGACGTTACTCGTCCCCGTCGCGCTGTCTTCGAAGCTGATCCACATGACGTCGGGGAGGTACATACAACTCATCTCGAGCTCGAGGACGCGCGCTGTGCTTTGAATCTGTGCGACGAGTCTATGCGAGGGACCCCCGAACATCATCATTGCACGGGCTAGTTTGAGGATAAATTCTTGCCGTTGGAGGATGGCTGCTACGTGTCGGGTTATCTGTAGGGTGGGCGTGAGTGAGGCGAGGTAGAAAATGGAAGGGAGGAAGGAGAACGCACATAAACCGCTGCCCTTTTCCTCTTCCGCCTCTTCTCCTTCTCCCTCTTTTCCTTGTCCCTCCTCTCTTTTCTCTCCCTTTCCTTCTGCTCCTCCATCCACTTGACACCGAAATAATCCCCTTGCCCTCCACCGTCCCTATCCTTGTCTTTTTCGTCCGGCGAACCAGCAACGCTACTGGCTCTCGTTCCAGTGCCACTGGTCCCAGGGGTAGAAGCCCCACTCGCATTGACAGGGTGCTTTAAAGGCGTCCCAGGCATACTCAACGAGAACCCCTTGAAGTGCCCGCCAGGCAAATGGTGTGGAATCGGGAGATCTTTCAGGACTCCTTTCCAGCGTTTCGACTTTGGTTTCTTAGTGGAGGTCGAGGTAGTAGGGAGGGCTGGTGGGGTTGATTCGGAGGGAGTGGAGGTAGGCGTAGACGCAGAAGTAGTCGCGGTCGTCGCTGGAGCGAGCGTATCCGGTGAATCGTCTTCCTCCTCAACATCTATCACTTCTTCCTCGGGGTCCATCTTAGATTCGCCTTGAGGTTGGATAGTAACTTCAGAAGCGACTTGACCCTCGGCCTCGTGGTCCTCTTCGACGCGGCCACCGACTTCCCTGGTAAAATCGGTATCGGTGCTCTTCGAACGACGGGGGATACGCAGGCTGAGACGGGGAGGCGTTGGTGTCCGTTGTCTTCCTCCCTCCACATTCCCTTCCCTAGCCCCCTCAAAATCATCCTCAAACCGATACCTAACAAGCCCATACCCCCTCTTCATCTTCAAATCAGGCGCCAACCCCAACTGCGTAGGCGCAGCAGCCCCGCTCAAGGTCCCTGCGCCTGTAATGAGCGCAGCCATACTCGAGGGGGCTTTTTCTCTGGGTTTGAGGGAGGCGAGGAGGGAGGCGGTGCTGCTTGAGGCGGAATGGAGGGTTTGGCCTAGGGTGTGGGAAGGGGACTTTTTGTGTTTAGATTTGGATTTGGAGTGGGAGGCGGTGTGGGAGAGCCAAGGACGATCGGGATTGGAGAGGTCTGATTCGTCCTCACTATGCGCAGGATCGTGCTCGTCGTGCTCATGGCCGTAGAGCGCCAACAACGCACTCAGAACACCAGAGCCTAATTTCGGCTGGGAGTCATGTGTCGGGGACTGAGATTCGGGGTCATAAGGGACAGGTGATCGTGCGTAAGGTGGAGGGTGGTGAGGGGTAGGGGCGACTGAGGGAGGAGTGTGGAAATGCCACCATGATTTCTTAGGTGGTGGTGGTTGCGGAGTTGGATGACGTTTCTCCGCTTCGACTTCACCATCTGCATCCTTCTCTTTTTCAGAGTTTGGTTCTACGACTGGAACCCGTGACTGTGACTTGGAGCGGTGGCGACGTCCGAGGATGCCCCATCGTTTGGTGTGTGCTCTGACGACGCCTGCTGCTTCGCGCACGGCAAGGTGTTCGACGTGACCATCTGCTGGAAATTCAGAGTCTCCGCTTGCTTGTCTTGAAGAGAGAGGGAGGCCAGCGCTTTCTAGGGGTTCAATGAATACCTCGCCTGGGAGGACGCGTGTGCGGCGTGGTATGAATGAAGTAGAAGATGTAGGGGACGTAGGCACAGACGAAGCTGTGCTTTGGGGATAGGTGTGCACGTCTATCGTAGGGGGTATGACTGGGGAGTGTGTACGGGATGTACTACGGTGGCGCTCGAGTGCGTCTTTAAGCGTTTCAAACGCGTTTGGCTAGGCGTTTGATGTAAGCACAATTGAAAATAAATAAGAGGATACTCACGTCCTGAGCCATCTCGTCTAATGAGTGTGGATTGACTGGCTCTTCTGGTTCGTGGACGCGATCTTTAGATGCCCATTGTACGCGACGGGGAGTACGCGTGCCAGTAGTTGGCGACATGATGCTGACTGGCATCGAATTAGAGCGGTAAGGCGACGGTGAAGACATGATGGCACGGGAAGATACGCACCGTTGATGATTATTTAGTTATTATTCAAATGAGACTCCACGGAATTGCAAAATGACTATCACCGTTACGGTCACAGTCGTCGTCGTGGTCGTCGTTCTCGTCGTTGTCGTCGACGTCGTTACCTGAGGGAAACACATTAGTTTTCATGGTGGACTAAGTACTTGAGGGAGAGGTGGCCGTAACGTAACCGAGCTTCTCTCTCACATGATGTCATTCGCACTCCACTTGAATGCGGTCTCCGTTACACTAATTTAATTCGTACCCTGATACTTAGCGCCACCTAAGTACGCCGTTGCGACGCCATCACTAAAGATAAGCCTTATACTTGGCTAAAGCTCCAACTTTGCTGGACTCCCGAATCCAAATTCACTCATTCACTTCTCATATCCGACGCACTTCCAATCTCACAATCCCTGAGTGACAGGTCTGCTAATTCGGGGCTCTGAGTAACAACAGGCAAAGTCGAGGATGCGACTGGTTGCACTGCTCAAAGCTTCGAAGCATGTGTACTTCATCGTTGAATGTAGCCCTGACATCTTTAGGAGATACATTAATGAGTATGTCTGCTGCGATGTGCCACCTACATCGATCAATAGTCGCCTGACACTGATCCCCAAAAGGTATTTGACACGCGACTCGCTGTTATCATGACATGGTTGGCATATCAAGCTCCGCACGTCTCCCCTGAAAGAATTGCGGTCTTATTTACGCCCACATACTGCCACCGTCCGAGGTTTGTAAAGAACTTCCCTTTCAAAGGCGCACTCTCAACGGAACCAAGCGCTAACATTGCAGCCCGTCAACTTTCTGAAAGTGCCAGAACGAGTTTCATTTTCTTCGGGGTGTCTTTGGGCAAGCATTTCAGTTGACGTACTACAGAAGAGCAAAATTGATATCTTGGCACCAGCAATGAGCACGTTCAGAGGATCCGAGTGCTATCATGTAGTGCAGATCAATATTGCAAGTCATGATGCCACTGTTGCAGGAGGTTATATTACCTGCGAGTCACCGAGGCAGCAATTGGCACTCACAGTTATTTGCAGGACGTGGCACAGCCGCGATGGGGTGCTTGCAGTTTTGCTATGTCACAGCAAAAATCATCAGTAGGGACACGAGTCATACCTTCGCTATCATGGGGTGGAATGCGCGTTCGTAACTTCTCCAGCGTTCAGCCCAAGAGTGGCCGCCGCATCGTACACCGGTTTCATCAAGATTATTTCCCCAAATTGTGTGTCGATGCCATTTTTATTTCAGTCATGGGTGGACACCTGGCAAACTGATAAGTGCATCGCAAAAGTTATTTCCGTGATCCGCCATCGTTCTCATGGCCGGATTGATGATTGTTTCGGTGGATCCCGGCAGTCACCTTCGTGGCCATTGACTCAGCGCCCATGTAAGATTCCTGGGTGTGAATAGTGTCATTGCAGCAATATAATCAAACTAGTGTGATAGGTTCCATGCCGCGTGTCGCGTGATGCCATCGCGCTTGATATAGACATAAAGACTTCGAGTCGACGCCGTTCTCCAAGTTCCAGTCATATGGGTAGGCCTTCTGATGATGATTAATGGCGTCCAACCAATGATATAGTCGGTCGAACGTCTTCACGTAGCTTCAGCGAAAGTACCATCGAACTAGGAATGTCATAAGAATGTAGCTGCAGGAAAGACAGCACCGATGACTTGTTTACAACTGTAGGTCGCCACCTATAGCTGACTCGTTGGAACCATCATCTTGGCCAGGCGTTAAACGAGCGACCTTCTCGGGTCGCTCATCATCAGGTACCGATGCCTGCACAGATGAAGTAGCGTCGGTACGCTTCCGTTTCCTCTCCAACTTCGCCTTTTCCCTCGTCGTCAGCTTATCAAACTCTTCTTGTAAATGCACTTTCAATCTGGGCATACTCTCCATGACACGGTCGCACTGCCAGCAACAAAGGCTATCCTTTAAAAGCGGCTCATATTGGCTGGCGTCGAGCTTAATCATCTGCAAAAATTCCCGAAATCCTGTCATTAGTGCAGAATAAAACATCCTTTGCTGTGCAACGTACTCTTCGATAATACGAAGGCACAGCATCGAACCATGAAAGAACGTCCTTCAAATGCAGAAAGAATCCCAGGCTGGGATGAAACGAATTGTAGTGCTTCTTCAACTTCATCTTCGGAGCATACAAGTCTGCAGAAAGCACATGCAAATGGAGGTGTCTGAAACGATGCCATAATGATTAAACGAACCCGACGAAACCATAAGACAGGATAGACAAACGCTTACTCCATGCTCGAAATCGGGTGGAAACCCATCCAAATGTCCCACTTGAACTTATACATCTTCATCATCTCTTCCTCGATCATCTTCTTCACGTTATTCGCTTCCTCGTGCAAGTTCATAAGCACCTCCTTTGCGATGCTTTTCTCGCATCGAAGCAAAGAACGCAAGTCTGCGAGATGGCGTGCGCTCAATGGCGGCTGGATTCGGGGTAAGACCAGAAAGTGAAAGATAGATTTAGGGAACGCATCGAAGACAGTCAGACATGTTTCTGAATGAGAGAGCAGAATCGATGGTGGTAGAGTCGTTGGGTTGGGTCTGGAAGCATAGCTGCGGAATATGGCGAGATTGGGGGCGGAAGGTGCAGTCGACATGTGTGCAGCCTATCCTACGTCTCTGGGGCAGTTGGACGTAGATCGCAGTGTTGCCACTGGACTGTAACTCCACCCTGTCGCAATCAGGATGCCACTCACTGGACATAGAAACGTATTACATGTATGCACTAACCTAAAGTGCGCCATTGAATACAAAGGAACCAGTTAGGTGATCCCCGGATCTGCGTACGTCAATGAAAAATTCTTCAATATAAGAAATTCGGGTGTAGACATTTGAGTTGGAATGGGTGGTTTGTATGTGAGCGCTCTGAGCGCTCGTACTCAGCGCTCATGCGCCCAGCAGTGACTTGACGATGGATTTAACGTCGGATCCCTCCTAATCATGAGTCCATGGTGGAAATTGGTTGAAATGCATCACGGACAGTTTAAACTCACTTGCCGAAATTGATTGAGGCCGGCGGTTTCCGGCCATGATTCTGATCGCAGTTAATAGATCGCAATTGGTTCGCTCAGTGCAAGTGCGGGTGGGTTTACTGCAGGACTTCCAGTAGTGATACAACAAGAAATGGGTTTGTATACATAAACATCGCCTTAAATATACTTCGAAGCAGCATGTGTTAAATAAATACTACGAAGGATCCTCGACCAAATTTTTCCTCCCTGCGAAATGTTCAGCAAATATTTCCCTACACAGTACCGCTAGTTGATATATGTACATGCTCCTGGAAGACAATCGAATTCATGCTAGCGTCTGCGTCGGAGCCGGCAACGAGTTTTGCGTGATATCCTCGAACGCTAAGGATGAGGCGTGGTCCGAGTACAAACATCTGCACGATTAATAAAACATTACGAGTACCACTAAATATCACAGATCCAATAAAAACTGAGTCCTACAAAAACGATGAGCTTGTTGGTATAAGCATATGTCAGCGACAGATCAGCGCACCAAGAACGCTGGAGAGAGACTAATAAGTTCCAAGCAAGAGACACCGGCAAAGCTAGCACGTGCGGAATTTGAGCAAGAAAAGATAACCACGTTCTCAATTGCAAGCTCACCTCGCAAAATAAAGCACGTGAGATTGTATCAGCACTCTGAAACAGTCCCCGATCGTCGATCCTGTCGATGGGCCGAGGCGCCGCAGGTCACGGAAGTGTTTCACAGCAATCCAGACCGAAAGACACAGTGCGAGGACTTCCCAAACAGTGTTGAGTATCCAAATCATCACAAACAGAAGCCAAAGATCCCCCTCAGAGTCATAACCGCACATATGAATGCCAAAGAGTATGCCCTCCTCTGGTGTTTGCCCAATGAGTGTGTTCTTCCGGTAAACAAGTAAAACTTACCTGCTACAAAATACTTGAGTCCTATTGCCGTGAGTGCCATACAGGCGATATTAACAGCCAGGAAGATAACAACAAGGAAGATGAGCATGGTTCTGGATCCTTGATACATGGCATGTAAACGAGCAACCATGATGACTTGCAGCATCATTCAGTCAAGTCAACACCACTGGGATTTTGCCGCTCACCGCCCAGCATGGCAGTTATGACCACATTTGTCCAATTTATTGCGTAGTACAGAATATTGCCTGAAACACCCAATCAGTGATCACCTCGTACTAGAATCAGACACTCGACTCACACCTATATAGTCTTTAAGTTGAACCAAGGTCAATGGCCAGAATTTCACTCACCCCTACGTATGTGCATTAATCAGATAGAAGGGACATGGTTGCGGAATACTCACTGTATCTGTCAGCGAGACCACTGGCATATTTACTGTGTGATGTCGGTCAGAAGAATTGAACAGTGTATAGAAGACATACCTAGAACATTGACACTAATCGTCAGATATGAGCTATTAGCACAACACCAATCTTTGGCCTCGATACATACACAGAATAAGGTATTCCAATATAGCGTATCTAGCACATTTTAGAGTCAGGACAACAGCCAACCACGCTACAGTATAATATGAGGTACGAACAACCAAATACAGCATAGTCATGAGAGACCAGCGTTGCCTCTGTCGTGAATTCATTGTATAATCCTGTTTTATGATGAGACTCAGTCACTCACCCAGATCAGGTCAATCTATAAAGCCATCTTTAGCAAGTTAGCTGCTCTGGCGATAAGGTTGACCTACCTCTTGTCCGATTGTTAATACTGGAGATATCCTAAGAATGGCAGCAAGTTTGAAACAACGGTCTGCTCACCCCAGTCATATACCACCACGACGCCTGCGGCAACTGCAAAATGCAAGTCGTTGTTAGATCAAGACATCACTAATTGATACGACAAACCTATCCAATAGGAATACAAAAATTGTGAATCGATGTACGGCCGCCAACTGGGATCATTTGAGACGAAGGTCATATTCGAGGGATGGGTCCGACCGAGTGGGGGATGTTGGGGATGCATAACGACAGCGTTTAAGCTAGTTATACCACCATTCATCGCTTGTATCACCAAAATCGGTATGATGGAGATAGATATTTGATCGTGGAAAAAGGGCCATCTTGCAGCATAGCACCAGATAAGCCAGACAAGAAACCGTAACAGAGTGGGCGCAGAGTTCATGTAACTCGTTATATCCGGTGCACCATGCGCTTCGATCAGTGGGCCGGGGAGTTATGTAGGGGCGGTGAACAAAGATATTATCAGTATTGAGCGATTCTCATGGAAACGCACTATATACAATGCATCGAACTGCTGCTAGTAGATACATCCTGATTCATGAATGATATCTGTTGAATACTTATGGAACATCACCCAGAAATCGCACATGTGAAATAGGATACCTGTAATGCGCCGGCAGCCTGATCTCTGATTGTAAAGGCTCATGTTGATGACCATTGTGTGCATGACGCATGAGTGGAGGTAGGTAGTAAACGTCGGTACAGTCGAGCACCGATAATTTTCGAGTGCGGTCGACAATTTTGTTTGTGTCTGAGGCCATTGTGTCGTCGTCCATCTCGCTTTGTGACTAACTTGGATGTGCGTCTGATACGTCAATGATCATTCCACGATTGATCATCTTTGACGATGCAAAAGATTCCATCTTTGAAATTTGACGATGCGAAAGATTCCATCTTGTTTGGTCGGAATCTTATCTCGCCCATATGCATTTAATCTATCGGACCTTCATCATGCTCAGCAATTTAATGGGCAGGCTACTAGAATCGCACCGTAAAATGATTCCACCTCGCACGCGCATCGCTAAAGTCCGATAAGCAAACCATCTCATGGCGCCATTGTTTTCATTATCCCCCATCCGAAACCTGTAATGTATGAGAACCTGTAATACATGAGATAAGACCGCATAGCATTCACAGCTCGCGGCTTTCACTCACTCATCCATCCATCCAATGATCGCCGTCGGAGTTCATTAAGCGTTATTTCTCTTGCTCTCGTACTACTCCTCCCAGTACCTACTAACCTTGAGATGAGCGGTTGTGAATGAGCCAGACTTGGACGCGTCGCAGATACGGATAGATTCCAGTTAACAACATGGCAGACTCGACTCGAGAGTTTCCAGACAAAGTGGTCGGGAGTTGCGAGAGGATCACCCCTTCACCAGTAATCTTCCGGGAGACAATCGACCCTTTGGCATGCGCCGCAACCGCGCAGGCCGTTAAACTCGGAACCACAAGTAGTACTCGTCGAGTCGTCGGACATTTCCAATCTTCGATCGATTGCTTTATCCAAAGTCTATAAGAAAATGAATGGCAATTTCGAAGGTGGATGGATAGTTGGACGTACGCCGAAGAGGTAGTTTCCCATCCTGACATCGTAGAGACGATGAGTTACTTTTCTGACCAACTCAGAAGCTCGCATCAGCCTGGAGGATGAAGCCTGTTCCGAAACGAGAATGGCTGGGGAGCCATTGATCAGCAATACATACCCGCACGGGCAGCAAATCAGGTTTTTATTACTCCCATCATCGACTACGAGACGGTGGCGTGCTGCCTTCGCCACAGAGAGCGTCTCGCTAATGTGACTGACATCGTGAACCAGCACTACAAGTGGAACATTGGAGGCGTCATGTGTGAAGAGCCTTTGCATATCCAAGTAAAGAATATCCGCCGTGCCCCATTGCTTGGTAGTCCCATGCTTAAAAGGCTGAGAAAAATTGTCAGATAATACATATAGATGTAGTTAAACAGTGGTACCGCATCCTGTTCCTCGTTGTTCATGAGCCCTTTCATCTTTGTGTACAGTTTCTGTTACTCGTCTAGATTCCAGGTACCCTGGCATCATCACGTCCGTCCACCCGACGTCGATGATATTGGGATTATCAAAACGTTCGCGTCGTCTATCCTTGTGCCACGTGTTTACGATTATCGAGATCACTCTGAATGCGCCAGTCCAGGGTGGATTGACAAGCCCAAGAGCTCCTGGAGTGACGATTACCGTAAACAACCGATACAAGATTCCTCAAAACGGTCAGCCACCAATCAAATCTGTAGCAGCCTTATCAAACCTCTATTCTCAATTTAAAGTCTGCCCGTGGATTGCCTGGAGCGCCCCTCTCCTTAAGTTAAAAGGAACCTCGGTTAGCGGGGCTGTTGTCCTCCTTATCCCTTATGTTCTTTTGGGATTTCACTTTGTAGGTCTTGAGCTTGTCCTGAAGGTCACCCCTTGTAGCGGATAGCGAGGCGAATTGGTCCACTTTCCACGGTCTCCTGTGAGAAGGCCGCAAATGGTGCTTGCGGATGAATGCCCACATTTGAATGAAAAATTCTTCAAAAGGATTCAGGTACATCAGAAAATCCACCTTCGCGGATATTTAGTTTAAGGCTCTTGCAAAATGCTTTCAACAGAAACAGATTTAGCTAGGCCAAAATTCAGTTCGTAAACACCTGTTTTGGTTAGGT